>PVKM010005431.1:0-47880 GCA_004027735.1 Carollia perspicillata | reverse complement strand
CCTGCTGTGCTTGGTGCTCAAAGCTTCTGGAGTACGTACGGAGGGGACAGTGGAGAGTGGTTAAGAGGTGAAGGTAGCCAGAACCCTGTGGTTATCTGTTGATTTTGTGAGTGGACACATTCAGTTTTCCTCGCTTAATATAAAGTTTCCTAGACCTGATAAGGTCAGGATACTGTGATAAGGCAACTGTGGCACAGAACATGAGGATTAGGCCCTCAGAGACCTGAAGTCTCTGAGTTGGGGAAACGCGCTTCTCCAGTGCGAGCAGTCTGCCAAAGTCATTGTAAACAGTCCAGTGTTCAGATGTGTCTGGGCTGTAGCCTCTGCAGGGAAAGGAAATCCTGATTTCTAAAAATAAAAACTGTTTTTATTTTAAGAGTCAAAAGGGAACAGACCGTCCCAGGATATACAGGTCATTGACATATTTTAATTGCGGAATTAGAATACGAAGAGAGATAATCTCTTTATACTCATAGATCGCTGGATGCCGGTTTCTTAAAATGTTTCCAAATAGATTCTAAAACCACCATTGAAAAATTATGAATTTCTTTTTAGTACTCCTTGGTTTTTTATTTTTAAGGCATCCTAGCTGAGGTATTTTTTAAAAAGATTTTATTTATTTATTTTTAGAGGGGAAGGAAGGGAGAAAGACAGGGAGAGAAACATCGGTGTTTGGTTGCCTCTCACATGCCCCCTGCCTGGGACCTGGCCCATAACCTAGGCATGTGCCCTGACGGGGAATCGAACCAGTGACCCTTTGCTTCGCAGGCCAGCAATTAATTCAGTGAGCCACACCAACCAGGGCTTGGTTTTGTTTTGTTAAAGAAAAATGATACGTATTCGTTAACCAATTTCTCTATTACTTTTGTGAGGTAAAATAGCTTGCTTTATTGTGTCTTATTTATTAATGCATTCAACACTATATATTGAGTACATACTATGTGCCAGACACTATTCTAGGCTCTTGATTTATAAAAGTGAATATGATGGGAAAATCCTGTGCTGTAAGGGTGCTTATAGGCTAGTTGGAAGACAGATGAACATTTAAGAAAATAAAGATAATATCATATAACTTACAGTAGTGATGATTTCTCTGAAAGACAGGGGAATTAGGGAAGCAGTTATTTTATTTAGAGTTGTGAGGGAATAAAGCCTCACTGAGAAAGAGACACTTGAGCAACGTGAAGTTATTAGCCATGTGAACATGGAGAAAAGGAGATTTCCGGTAGGAGGAGAGAAACAGTGCAAGATGCTCTGAGGAAGAACTGTGTATGGTTTATTTGAATAGTTACAGAGCCGCAGTGGAGGGAGAGGGTTAGAAGACGAAGACGTAGCTAAGGGCTGGAGTAAGACCCTCATGGGCTGCGGTGACAGCCGTGTATGACTCTGTGGAAAGCGGAGCCATCAGAGGGCTTTAACCTGATGCGTGGTTTCAGAGGTCAAGTCCAATTCCTGTGTGTAGAGTAGACTTGTGGGGGCGAGAATAGCAGCAGGTGGCTTGAGCAGTTACTGAAGTGTGATCTGAAGGTGGTGACTTGGACTAGGGGCACAACAGTGGAGATGGTGACATATTTAAATTGGGAGCATATCGTCATTATATTGTACAGCGAACAGGATTTGTTGGTGGATTACATATGAAGTGAGGGATAAAGAAAAATCAAAGGTGGTCACAGGGTTTTGGACTTGCACAGTTTGGTGTTGGTGCTGTTTCTTGAAATGGGGAGCCGTGAAGAGGAGCGGTTAGGGACTGGTATTAGGAGTTCTGTTTTGAACCTGTTTTTATGACTAGCTCATAGATGTACCTGCAGAGTCGTTGAGTATCTTTAGATAGATGGGTTTGTGTTTCAGAAGAAAGCTCAGTGGTGGAGGAGACATTTGTGTTGTCTGAGCATATATGGTATTTAAAGCCAGGTGACCGCATGAGATCCTCTGAGGGACTGATTATAGAGAAAATAAACTGTAAAGAATGAGCCCTGAACACTGCAACATCTGTCTCAGAGATTGGAAAGAAGAGGAAGATTCAGTGGATATGACCCGAACGTTACAGTCCGTCAAGTAGGAGGAAACCAAGTGTTTTGTTGAGAGGGGAGGGTGGTCACCTGAGTCAAGTGCTGCTAAGATGTTGCCTCTGAGGACCGATAACCACCCATTGAATGTGGCTGGGAGTACAGGTTGGACAGACCTTGGAACTGGTTCAAATGAGGGAGTATGCAGTGAACACAGACAGCTACGGCCTGTAAGGAGAATTTCTATAAATGGGACAAGAGAAATTGGGTGGAATTTGGAGTCCAGTATATTTTGAGTGTTCTGCCAGCAATCTGAATTTTGATTGTTGCATTTGAAGTTTTGCGAAGCACGATGTCCTGATTCTTAACATGTTCCAGTCTCAACTAGTGAATTTGATTTTCCGTGAATTTAGTGAGATATCAAATTTCTTTTTCTCATTTTTTTGGTTTTCTGTGTTCAACAAACTACAATTTATTTTCAGTACTGACATAATCAGTATGGTTCATCATATACATAGTGAGGTTTAAAATATCATGTTTAATGCAAATGTTTCACTTTCATTTTTATATGCACCTGTTCTCTCCCTGTGAAAAGGAGTGCACAGTAGTGCAGTGACTGGATCTAGATGAAATGACATCGTCGCAGGCCACCCTTCTCCAAACTGCCAGTTGTTTCAAGGACAACGTAGAGAGTTTTAACAACCAGCCGTTGCTGGGCTGTTCAGACGGCCCAGATTTCTCAGGTATCACAGTGTGAACCAGATTTTTCCCAAGAGGATTTTGTCCTGCCCTCTTTTAAAAGTAAATAGAAACTTCTCTCAAAATGTCTCTCAGAAAGCATTTTCCACATTGGCTTCTTCTACCTTTACTGTTTTGTTATCATAAGCAAATTGGATCATAGAAATGTAAAAGGAACAGACTGAAGAATGTTAAGAAGTTACTTTGTTTGGGATTGCCTGTGGCACCTGTTGGGAACTCATACATTTTGAGGGCAGAGGAAACAAAGCAAGCATCTCAGATCTGCATGAGGGTGGGGGCTATGCGTATATTGTTTACCACTGTGTCTCCAGGCACCCAGTAAAATAAAAAAATATAAACTTGTACTGGAGTAACTTATGTCACAAGGTATTACTATTGTTTTTGGCAGGTCAGCTACCACAGTTTTTCATTTTCAAAAAAAAATAAGTTATTTCATATTAGCATATGCTTATAGATGACTTTTGATATATATAAAAATGAAAGAAATTAACCTACTTATTGCTAAGTCATGGTGTAAGGTTTCATCTTTATTCTATTCTCACTGTGTCCTAAACCAAAGAACACAGACTTCTACAGTTTCTTTCCTCAATGTCTAATCCTTTAATCCACCACTCTGGGGATAAACTGTACCTGCTGTCTCTCATCATTCTTCATATTTTAGTCTTTGTAAGTTATCTATATCGGCCTGTATGAGAGACGACAACAGACCATTGGTCAACTTTACTGGAGATGTAATTTATTTCCGTGACCCAGTAACCGGAATCAGGGTCCCAAGGCATCGTCAGCATCTATAAAGGCCCTTGTACATATCCTTTCAATACTAGTTCAGGATTTTGTAGGTAGGTGGGTCCAAAGCCTGCTCTTGACCAATGGCTCAGCTAAGGACACATGACTCCTTGGAAGAGAAGTGAAAGGCCCGTTTATCAGACATGACTTCTGGTGGGGTTGCAGGTGGTTTTATTATCTTTGGCTTCTCCTGACTCTTCCACAGACTACAGGATTCTTTCCAGAAGCCGTATAGCATTTTACAAAGGGGGAAAATTCTTTCCTATCTTGCGGAACATCAAAGTAAATTAGAGAAATTGTTTTCATTTTACTCCTTTAAATCAGATGCACTGCCTGCTTATCAGTACAAAGAAAAAGTACACTAGCTCCTTGGGGATTTGGCTTTCAGGAAATGAGATTTTTATCCATGGAACCCAAGGATCATTAGCAGCACACTCAGAACAATGGAATTCCACAGTATCAATGCCAGCTTCCAAATTCTAAAGCCCTTTCTTGGTTCTAATACAGTACCTGAAATTAATGCAAAAATGGCATAATACGAATATAAGGAGGGGAGTTTTAAAATCAGTAAATTGTTCTTAACCATATATACGTTTGGAAAAAATAAGATATCTTAGGTGTAATGAATATATGCATAAGAAAATTCACAAAAATTGGAAGTGAAGAAGGCTCCAGGGAAGCCTTGTTAGCTGCTGGGCCTGGTGGAGCCAGTTGGAAATCGCGGGAGCCGTCAGGAAGCCGCGGGAGCTGAGCACAAATGGCAGGGCCCTGAGCACGCCTGCTGCGTGCTGCTGCTGCGTCATCCCTCATCTAGACCTTTTCGGTGAAGAACAGAGTGGCCTAGAAAATCTTGGTTTTCTTATAACGAATAGTTAATCAACTAAAATAACAGCACAAACACTTATCAAGCATTTCCTATGGGTCTAGCCCTATAAATACCTTCTATATGTCCGTTCATTTCATCTTTACAGTGGTCCTGGGAATCAGTCAGTCAATCAGTCGACAAATAAACAAGTATATGTATGCATAGACACATATGATATATGTTATATATATAATATATGTGCCACATATAGAAATATGATTGGGAAACAAGTTTCTTTATAGACATTAATTACGATAATGTGCCTGATGAATTTTCTAGATGATGGATGCCGCGTTTTCCAGACGTATTTCAAACCTCATTGCCATAGTGCTTCTCCTGGAGTTAGCGCATATACTTTGGGCCGTCTTAGCTTCATCACTGAACTCTGGTCTAGGTCCAAGTCCAGGGGATTCTTAAATGACTGAGCAGTGTGTGGGGTCCCCCGCCATGTGGCATCAGAGCTACAAAACAGATCTTGGCACAAAGCATGGGGCCTGGTGTGGATGATCATGAGAGGTGAAGGCCAATGATGTGGGAGACAGCAGTACTTGTTTTACCCTTCATCCAGGAGATTTAGCACCGTTATTTTTAAGGATAATAAAGAACACATAAGATTTTTGTCCAGATACTTGCTCTGCCTGCAATTCCCACCTCCACCACCCTCCATCTGAAATTACTTATTTTTAGCATTAGATTTAAGCTGAAATGTTATTTCTTCAGGAAAATCTTTCCTAACTTCTTGTCTGGTCCTTGTTATAGACCTTTGTTATGTACTTCCTTAGATGGCTGCCCCACTTCCTTATAACACCTATCCCGTTGTGCTGTTGCTGTCCCTTCCCCTATGTGATTGACCTGTGTCATGTCAGTACCTACACTCTGCTGCTTACAGTCTCCTCTTACTTACCTTGTGAGAACGAGGGATCAGGTCTGGTAAGTCTAGCTTGGGACGTGGTGCCTGTGTGTCTGCCCAGTGTTTGCTGAGTGCAGGCAGAGCAGTGAGCATTTGTGGTTTGCCAGGATGTTTGTACCTGCCTGGTGGGAGAGGTGCTGTCTGTGCTGCGTGTGCCGTGGTGATCAGGTGAGTTCTCATCATCATCATCAGGTTCTTGACCTCAGCCTCCCCACTTCAGCTGGCGGGCCGGTGTCCGCCCACTCCTGTCCCTCCATGGCTTACTACTCCCATTCAGATGGCTCTGGCGATACAAAAGATTTCACCTCCAAACTCTTCTCCCTACCCACCGTTTGTCTGGGACCCGGGGCCAATGCCCGCAGTTCCCCGCTGTCCTGCACCCTCCTCTCGTGCTGTTGCGTCCCTGTTTCTCTCACACACGTAGATCTGACCAGTCGTTCCTTTTAAAGAAAAGTTACCTAGAATAAAATTAACTTCATCATACATCTTAGAACGTGAGAGTAAGTTTGAAAAGAGATGGTTTGATTATTTATGTACTTATTTTAATCAGTAAGATTGATTTTTTAAACTGACCTTCATAGATTGGCAAATTGTTTATGTAGCCCCATAAATATCTGAGGTTAGTGTCACCTTTAACTAAATAGATTGTTGCAAGTACCTGCTTTAAAAATTAGCAGTTTTTAGTCAATGGTCTGTGAATGTGAAATGTTAAAATTTAGTTTTAATTTAATGAAAAAAATTACACTTCATGGATCTGAAATATAAACCCAAATATAGCTTCCTAATAGAGTTATTCTTCCCTTATCATCATCACTGCAGATGGTGTCTGAATGTATACATTAAAAAAAAAGTGCATTTTACTTTCCAACTTTATTTCAGTAATTCAAGGAAAATCTTTTCACTCCTTTGAGAGTTCGATGTGTAAGACCGACTGCCCCTCGTCTTAATGCCCCCGACCAGGCTCCGTGTTGCTGTGGACTCCCTCACCGCCGCTGCCCTTTCAATGACACGTCTGTCTAGTGAGAACTGAGAGTGCCAGGGAGTAGCTGCTGCAAAGCTCATTAAATCATTTACCTTGTTTTTGTTCAAAATTCAGAATCGGTAAGCCTGGGCCCAGGCTTCCTGGCAAAGATCTCGGTTCTGAATCACTGTTTGCTGCACCCTTGGCCACTCTTCCTGTATTTCTTTTCTAAGAGAAGCAGAGCTGAAAGGGAAGAGCAAGGAGCGCCATCGAGGAGTCTAGGCGGCTCCTCCTCGCCCTGGCACTACCCAGCGGGGCAACCCTGGCCGGAGTCCTCAGTGTGCTCTAGGTGTCCATCCGCTCATCTCTAAAGGGGGAGGTAAAAATCAGTAATCTTTGGAGGGTTTTCTTCTCGAGAGTTGATGATTCTTAATGTTTGCAAAAACCTTTTTAGTTGCTTTCATATTCTTAATTTATCCAGTACATGCATCCATTTTCATTAATTCATTACAGTAGTGAACAAACATGTAGCCTTATTATGAAATATAAAAAACGACTGTATATGATAATGACAGTTTTATTCAGAGTGAGACAAAGAGTGTGAAGTACATTTTTTCCATTTCCAAGCTGCACATCCACACACCTAATTACTGTTATGTGAATAATTTCAGAGTGCCTACTAAGACTTCTAATAGCTATCACTGTCAAGGTATAATACAGGATAATATGTTTTTATACAACAATGGTGAGGCTCTCATTAATTACTACCACCTATAATTGCTTGATATGAACATTTACTGTAAAACTTAAAAATTATGTACAACAAAATAATGATTTAAAATACCTCCAGGAAGTCTATATGCAGAAGTTGCTGCATTCATGATCTATTAAATAATTTCTTACTGTTTTTGTCTTTTGAATAGGTGACATGTTATTGAAATTAAAATACAAAAAGAAGTTTTTGCAACAATTAGGCATCCCACTGAGCCACATCTGCTGCCTCCAAGATAAACTGATAACTTTTTTTTAGCAATATATGATACAAGACATCAATATATTTATATGCATGAGGAAGAATTTATAGCCTAGCTTTATTTTCTAAAAGTACTGCAAGTTTAGGTTACATGCACGTTTCTGTGTCTTGTAGTATTTCCTAGCCAGAATCGATCATTTCCTATTTAATCTAAACCTTAATTTCAAAAGATTCCAAACAGGACCTCTATTTGATGAAATATATTCCTTCTTCAGTTAAAGTTTTTCTTTAATTTTTTTTTTTGTAATACAAATAGAGGGTAAAGCTAAGATCCAAATTTAAACTTATGCATGAAAATGATTGTTGAAAGAATGGCGTTTTGTACTTAATGAAAAAGAGAGTGGCTAAAAATCAGAGATCTAAGCAGAAAAGAGAGTCCCTGAGTCAGATTCCAAATTATCCAAAGAATGGAATAATTTACAGTCCCATCTTTAAGGAGAAAAGGAAGTTTTCGGCAGTAAAGTGGAGAGAGGAGGACTAGCTAGAGAGACTCGTGTGTTTCAGAATTTGGATCTAAGCGATTTCTGAAGTTGACAGACCCCCTGGTGTTAGGCGTCCCTTCCTAAGGAAGCACTGAGTGTGTGGAGCAGGCTCGGGGTTGCAGGCACTGGTGTGAGTGGAAGACCGGCAAAGGGAGAAAGCAAGCCGTGTGCTGGCTAGCCAGGATTATCTGCATTTGGACAGCGAGCCTACGGCCCAGAAAATGCAAAGTGAAATGGAGGGTGCATGTGTTAGTGGCTCTGCAATGAACGATTTTTCTGTTTTTCATGGTTCGGGAAATGCATAATGGATCTTATATTTCAACACTGTAACTATCGTTTAGATTTCATCATTTTGGAAACTAGAATTTTTCAAAGACTTTCAAAAATATTTTATAAGAATTGGTATTGCAGATTTATTTTCATGAATCACATCCTTTGGACTGCATGATCAGTGATTCTACCAAGAATCTATAGTAAAATTTGTCACTAGGAAGATAGCAAAGCCTTACCTTTGATAGTCGTTCTTAGTTCCTATGATAGAACACCATTCATTCACTTTCTGCCCGGCTTGGTGGGGGTATGGGAGCGTGAGGTGTTCGGTGGAAGAGGGAAAGAGGAAAAAAATAAAAGTTTTTAACATTTTTAACATTTTTTCTTCTTTCTGTTTCTTCAGATTACATTTAGACACTCGTCACATAGGTCACATAGGTCACATAGCTATGTGGTCATAGTATGAAATTCTTTTCATGTGTCTCCTTTTGAGGATATGAATCATCAAGTAAAAGATGTTGCACCCAAATGTAAATGTATTTCAGAAATGTACTTCCAAATAAGATAGATTATTCACTTTCCCCTCTTTCATGTCCATTTTATAACTTGCGTTTCTAAGTAGAAATAAATGAATATTGATGGTCTTGCTCACAGTGTGGCTATCTCTGTGCTCCTGGAACAGCACTCAGGGAGCGTTTTGGCCAAGCTGGGAAGTGGTACAGCCTTTTTGTTCCTTTGCTCAGTAAGGGTGACCAGGATGGCACCATTTGTTATAGACGGGAGAGGCCTTGGAAGGTGACTCGGGAGTCTCCTTCGATGAGAAGAGTGCAGTGTTCCAGAGGCCGATGTGTCCGGTTATGAAGCAGAGTGATTTAATTTCAGGACTTTCGTCACCTTCCAGCAAGAGTAGAGTGGCAGCCTACGCATTTCCTAATCAGGCCGTGTCTCTCTCTCCTGCTCTCTGTTATTCTACCTGACTGAGTCATGGATTAATTTGTTGCTGGTATTGCTTGCTCCTTGCCCTTTGTGATTGGCCTCAACTATGGAAAAGTAGCCTTTGTTCCTTTGAGTTCTTGTTAGCCAGGTCGTATTTCAGCCACTCATTAAAACGTATTTATTCTACTCTGGAGCACATTGTTTGGTGAGCCATGAATTTACAGTGAAATGTAACAGTAAATTGTGCTCTGTGGTCAAAAATACCAAATGATACACACAGCAGCGCAGAGGTTTCCAGCACAGGGTGGAATTAAAGAGCTTAGGGCCAGTGCCGGGATTGTTGGCCGTATTTTCACAGTGGCCAGTTTTGTTAAGAGTCAAACTTGGAGAGAGCTTGAAATCACTTACCTTAGATGTTTGTGCTCACAGCCACAAAGCCTCTGAGAAACACAAAACTGATCGTGTAATAAGCTCCAGCTGAGTTTACAAGCCTCTGAGCCAGTAAACTGAAAGCCTGTTTAGTTTAATGAGGGTTTTCAAATTTCAAAGCTTACACACCTTCACATAAACACAGATGATTATGACCAAATTAGGGAAGGTTGTTCTGTGAATGTTTTCCCCCAATATGTTCTCTTCTCAGTTGTCAGGCGTTGTTCCGTTAGGCTTTTCACCTTCCAGACATCATTTTTAAGTATAATTTTTTGAAAGTCTTATTGTATATAGTTTCTATTCAAGCAGATTGTTTTGTTACATAAAAGCAAAGATTTTATTTCTCCCCAGTAAAATATAAATATGGATATGTATTTTTCTGTCCAATAAAAAGGTACAATCCGGAAAAAAAAAAATGAACCCTCAGCTTCTGCTGCCATGACAACTAAGGGTCCAGGCATCCACCCTCACCCCTGTGCCCTGATGCACAGGCTCTCCAGCTGTTCCTTAGTGGCTTGTTAATGAAGAGAGAAGAGCCACGTCTGGCTCCCAACAAGAAGGAAAGGGAGCCAGAGGGTATCCTCCCTTCAGTTGTTTCCTTACTGGGCAGATAATCTTCATGAACATTTATAACACTATTTTCACTTCTAAAATTTAGTCTTTAAAAATAAAACCTTAAATATTATGGCATGTATTGCTATTATTCTACCTATTCTTATTTTTAAGAATGTTTTCCGTGTTACCCTTAGGAATATAATAATTAGGATGTGAGGCATTCAAACCTTCCTTGAACACCAGTCATTTAACATACTATACCCACGGCTTTACAGAGATGCACAACGCAGACTGTGATGTTCAAATGCCAGCGACATCGGGCCATTGGTGATTGGAATGTAGACGTCCTTGAAGAAAACAAGGGGTGTGTAAGGCCAGGTTGTACTGAAGCTGTGATGAGCTGCCAGAATCCTTGTCTCCTAAGAGCCCTCCTCGTTTTCCCACCGGCCCCTTGCAGCACGTAGGCGTGTTGACGAGGCATTAGTCAGAAGACACTGGAAAGCCGAGCGCTTCCTCAGGGAAACGTTGCTGCTTCATATCTCTTCAACTCGAGCTATTATTTTCTTACGCGCTCCAGCCCCAGCACTGAATCTTTTCCATTTTCTCTCTCCTCTCTTGAGTCAGAATCAGCTTCCCGTGGTTTTAGAAAGGCTATGATAATAGGATCTGTGCATTAATGTATTATATTTTGAAGAACATCTGTATTCTAATCAGGGATTATCCTATAACAGTTGAAGTTTAACTCAGTGTAGTTCAAACTGCAATATGAGAGTTATATGATAATTATATCTTGTATATTTATGTTATTACTGATCTTAAAAATGTACTCTTACCAATTACAGATATTTTATTTTTAATGTACTTTTCTTGCAAATGCAATTTACATGGAATTAAATGTATGTAAAGGTTGGTAAAAAAAAGCTTAGTACATATTCTGTGTTTTAAAAGCACATGAGACTTTGGCTTTCACTCACAAGTTGTACCTGGCATGGACATGCTTTTCTGGTCTGAAAAAAAAAGAAAACAATACGAAATGTAAAAAATGTCTGTTTTAGATACTGGCCAACAGGCAACACAGGACTGTGATCCCAGAGAGAAATATAACAAACAAGTTAACTACTACACTCATGTGAGCTTTCTGCTTGGAAGCAGGATCCACACTGTGGAGTCAAAAGACCGTACCTGCCTAGCAGGGCCTTGTTTGGCTGTGTGGAGGAGACAGACAAGAGAGCTCAAGGAGACCAAGTCAATAGGATTTTTGGAGGAGGAATGCTGGAAAGGTTGGACATATACAAAGAACGAACTCCAGAAATTGGGTTAGGGGTCCACTTGAGTATTGGGCTGAATATAAATCTGTGTATGTGTAGGGTAAACATCTATAAGACAGAAGAAAGAGCAACTGTTGGGAAGCTACGGAATGAGCACTTTCCAGAACTCACATAGGGCTGAGAGACAGCTGAAGGTCTACTGAGCAAAGGGGAAAGATTGCACTGTGCACGGGAAGCATTCCATGGTGATGTTCAAGAAGGCATGCATTAGAAGTAGTGCTGAACTGTCCTAGTGCAAATGCTGTTCTAGAGCTTTCCTAACAAAGCTTAAAGGTAAGGCTTGAACAGGTAAAATTGATATGCAAGTATCTTAATGTTTTGCTGAAACAAATATCAACATTCTTTAAAGGAAGACAAAAATGTCCAACAATTCACATTAACTCATAATATCTGACATGTAATTTTAAAAGTACACATAGGAAAAAGCAGGAAAATGTGACCCATACCAGGATTAAAAGACTGAATGGAAACAGACCAGAAATAAGAGAAATGGTAGACTTAGCAGAAAAGAACTTTCAAGGGTTTGTATTGAAAATACAAGGTGAAAGACTACACACTGAAAACTATAAAACACTGCTGAAAGAAATGAAATAAAACATGAATAAATGGAAACATCCCAGGTTCATGTACTGGAAGAATTAATATTGTTAAAATGGCCATTTTACTCAAAGATATCTACATATTCAGTGCAGTCCCTATCAAAATTCCAATGGCCTTTTTCACAGAAAGGGAAAATACAATTTTAAAGTTCATATAGAACTACAAAAGACCACAAGGCTTTGTAGCAAGAAGAGTAAAACTGGAGGCATGACACTTCCTGACTTCAAAATCTACTAGGGTAATTAGCACAGTATTGTACTAACATAAATACAGATAGGATAGATCAATAGCCAGAGTGATCAATCAAAAAAGAGAGAAAACACAAATTACAAATCTAAGAAATGAATAAAGAGACATTACTACAGAACCTACAGACATTAAAAGGGCAATAAGGAGATAATGTGGAAAAAACAACTTGGGTGAAATAAATAGATTCCTTGAAAGATGCAAATTTCAGAACTTCTTTGAGAGGAAACTGAAATCTAACTAGCTTTATATCTATTAAGAACATTGAATATGGAGTTTTAAAACCTTCCAAAAAATTAAAGAAGAGAAAAGAAACAAGAAGGGAAGGGAGAGAGAGAGAGAGAGAGAGAGAGAGATCCAAGCTCAAGTAACTTTACTGGAGAATTCTACCAGACATTTGAGGAAGAACTTATAGAAACTTTGTATAAATCTTCCAGAGTATACAAAAAAAAACTTCAATTCATATTTTTTACTTCATGCAAAAATTTTACCTCAAAATGAACTTCCAGCCAAGATGGAGAAATAGGTGGATACACTTTGTCTTCTCACACAGCCAAAAGAAGGACAACAACAATTTTTTTAATTAAATCCAGCACCCATTTATTATAAAAACTCTCAGCAAAGTAAGAGTGTTGGGAACATACCTAAACATACAGGCCATGAATGACAAACCCACTGCCAGCAAGCATACTCAGTGGGCAAAAGCTATAAGCATTTCCCTTAAGACCGGGCACAAACCAGGGATGTCCACTTTCACCTCTCTTTTTTTAATTTTATTTTTTACATTTTTTATTGTTCAACTACAGAGGACAGCAGCAAATTTAAAAACAAAAAAACAACCAGAACTGCCAGAAAATTGAACTGTATGGAAGTCCAACAACCAAGGAATTAGAGAAGAAATATTCAGACAGACTGGTAGGAGAGGGGGAGACGGGCAGCCTGGGCAGAGAGAATGCACAGCAAGGCAGTGACTGGAGGACTGGACAAGTGAAGTGGCAACTGGTGGACCATTGTCCCACATTTGCGCATGGATAACCGGGAAGAACAACTGGGGAGTGACACAGACCATGCAACCCAGGGTTCCAGTGTGGAGAAGTAAAGCCTGAAAACCTCTGGTGGTAAAAAAAACCTGTGGGGTTTGCAGTGGCAGGAGAAACTCCCAGACTCATAGGAGAGTTCATTGGAGAGGCCCTCAGGGTCATAGAATGTACACAAACCCATGCACCCTGGAATCAGCACCAGAAGGGCCCAATTTGCTTGTGGGTAGCAGAGGAAGTGATTGGAAGCCAGCCAACAGCCCAGCAAGCGGCATTGTTCTCTCTCAGACCCCTCTCCCACAGACAGCACCACAACCCGGTGAAGTGGGATGCCTGATCCTTGTGAATGCCTAAGGCTCCACCCCTTACAATGTAACTGCTGCCTCAAGGGGGAAAAATATGGCCCAAATGAAAGAACAGATCAAAGCTCCAAAAATAGAACTACGCAATGAAGAGATAGCCAGCCTATCAGATGCAGGGTTCAAGACACTGGTAATCAGGATGCTCACAAAAATGGTTGAGTATGGTTGCAAAATGGAGGAAAAGTGAAGGCTATGCAAAGTGAAATGAAGGGAAATGTACATGGAACCAACAGTGATGGAAAGGAAACCGGAACTCAAACCAACAGTTTGGAGCAGAAGGAAGAAGTAGACATTCAACCAGAACAGAATGAAGAATAAGAATTCAAAAAATTCCTGAGGAGAGGCGTAGGGACCTCTGGGACAACCTTAAATGTTCCAACATCCGAATTACAGGAGTACCAGAAGGGGAAGAGGAAGAGCAACAAGTGGAAAACTTATTTGAACAAATAATAAAGGAGAACTTCCCCAATCTGGCAAAGGAAATAGACTTCTAGGAAGTCCAGGAAGCTCAGAGAGTCCCAAAGAAGGTGGACCCAAGGAGGAACACACCAAGGCACATCATAATTATATTATCCAAGATTAAAGCTAAGGAGAGAATCTTAAAAGCAGCAAGAGGAAAGGAGAGGGTTACCTACAAAGGAGTTCCCCTAAGAGTATCAGCTGATTTCTCCAAAGAAACCTTCCAGACAAGAATGGGCTGACAAGAAGTATTCGAAGTAATGAAAGGCAAGGACCTACATCCAAGATTACTTTATCCAGCAAAGCTATCATTTAGAATGGAAGGGCAGATAAAGTGCTTCCCAGATAAGGTCAAGTTAAAGGAGTTCATCATCACCAAGCCCTTAATATATGAAATGTTAAAGGGACTTATCTAAGAAAAAGAAGGTGATCAAAAATATGAACAGTAAAATGACAACAAACTCACCGCTATCAACTACTGAACCTAAACAAAAACAAAAATAAACTAAGCAAATAACTAGAACAGTAACAGAATCTCAGAAATGGAAATTGCATGGAGGGTTTTCAGTGCGTTGGGGAAAGGGGGAAAATGGGAGGAAAGGTACAGAGATTAAGAAGCATAAATGGTAGATACAAAATAGATAGGGGGACATTAAGACTAGTAGAGGAAATATAGAAGCTGAGGAACTTATATGTACGACCCATGGACATGAACTAATGGGTGAAATGTGGGTGGGGGGAGTTCAGGGCAGAGGGCAATAAAGGTGGGGGATGGGGCAACTGTAATAGCATAGTCAATAAAATATATTTTAAAAATTACCTGAAAATGGATCATAGACCCTAATCTAGAACCCCAAAGAATAAAATTTGTAGAATAAAACATAGGAGAAATTTTTTTACCTTAGTTTATGCAAATATGCACATATTTATTAGGTATTACCAAAAGCATGATCCATAAAGAAATATTTGATAAATTGGGCTTCATTAAATGAAGAACTTCAGAAAACAGTGTTAAGGGAATGAAAAGACAAGCCACACACTGGAAGAACGCACTTCATTGAAACAGTTTTTACCTAGAACATATAAAGAATTACTAGAACTAAGCAGTAAGAAACAACACATTTTTAAAAGTGGGCAGAGGATTTGACCAGACTAGTGTGTACAGGCATATGTGTGTGTGTGTGAAATAAGCACACAAAAAGTTGTTCAATATCATTATCATTGGAGAAATGCAAATTAAGGCTGTGAGATGCCAGTATACACTTTTTAGAATGTCTAAAATGAAAACAACTGACTGTACGAAGTGCTGCGAAGCGTGCAGAGCAGCTGGAACTTTCACACATTGCTGGTAGGAGTGCAAAATTGTACAGCCACTTTGAAAAATGTTTGGCAGTGTCATATGAAGTTCTCTAGGTATTTTCATACATCCAGAGAAGAATAACTTAGTTCACACAAAACCTTTAAGTGAACGTTTCTAGCAGCTTTATTTATAATAGTCAAAACCAGGAACTAACTCAAGTGCCTCTTAACTGAGAAAGGGATATAGGTACAGTGTGGTACATCCATACAATAAAATGGAGCACTCCTCAGCAATGAAAAGCATCAGCATGAGCAAATCTCAAATTCAATATGTTAAGTGAAAAAAAAGCCAGATTCAAAATTATGAATTGTATGATAGCATTATATGACATTCTTGAAAAGACTGAACACTTCGGTGGTTTCTTGAAAAGAAAACACTTCAGTGGTTTCTGGGGACTGAGGCTCAGGGGAAAAGTTGACTGCAAATGAGCATGGAGAAATTTTGGGGGTAATGAAACTATTTTATATCTGGGCTGTGTTCGTTCATACTATATATACGGCATGTGGTTATTGTATAGAGTTTTCAAAACTTGCAGAACTGCAGATTAAAAATGTGCATTTTATTGTACATTAATTCTATCTTAATCAATAATTTACAATAGTGTGAAAAATAAATTTAGCAAATGTGTCTCAGATCTGTACACTGAAAGATAAAACATTTTGAGAAATTTTTAAAAGAAACTAATAAGAAGAGTAATATATATTGTTCGTAACAAAATAGAAGTCTGTGCATTGTTAAAATGTAGGTCTACCCAAAATGATCTGTGTTTCAGTGCAGTATCACTGGGAATCACAGCAGATTTTTTGGGGCAGAAATTGACAAAGTGATTCTAAAATGTATGTGGAAATTCAGAAGACCTGTAATATCCAAAGGAAAGAGATGGAGGGCTTACACTTCCTCAATTCAAGGTTTAGTATTAAGTGCCAGTGAGTACAGTTGGCATAAGGGTAGACATACAGAGTAAACATCGACTTATCATGTGACTCAGAAATTCTAAGTAACTCAGAAATTGAGTTCCTAGGTACTCCGAAGAAATGACAAAACATGCTCACTGAAAAATTTGCACAACAATGTTCATAGCATTTTTAGTTGCTATAGCCACAGCTGAATAAAAGTCAAATGTTCATCTGTAGATTAATAGGGAAACAATTATCCTGGATCCATGTAATGAAATACTAATAACTAATAAAAAGAGGTGAGTCTCAAATGCAGTATGCATAGTCCTGAGCAGGTGGCACAGTTGGTTGGAGCATCAAATGCAGTATGTATAAATGAGTCTCAAAAAGATTAGAGTGAGCAAAAGAAGCGAGCCAGGAACGGGTGCATAGTGCCATTGTATGATTCCGTTTGTATGAAATTCTATGGCAGGTGAGCTAATCTATGGTGACAGAAAGCGGATGTGTGCCTAGAGTCAAAATTGTGGGTGGTGTCAACGACGAAAGGGCACAGTAAAATTTGGGGAGGGGGCAGTTTGATGGAAATCTTCTATGGCTTGATTGTGATATTGGTTGTATAGGTATTGATGCTTGTCAGAACTCATAAATTAATAACTTAGGACCATTTTATTTTACGTAAAAGATACTTCAATGAAGTTGGCTTTTAAAATAGTACACAGACTATTCAGTGTTTTTAAGCTGGGAAAAATGGTATTTTAGAATTCCCTTTTTTTGTATTCTAATAATGTTATTGGAGAAATCAACAAAGAAAGGAAAAAATTTAAATATTCCTACAGAGGAAGCAGTGACATCATTTCAGCTCTGTATTGATTTTAAGGAAGCCAGCTTAACTAAGTGATATGTAGACATGGTTTTAAGCCTGCTCATCAACAGACTCTTAGGAGTAAGAATATGTTCTGAATATGCTTTTAATTCATACAAAAATATATCACATTTTATTAATAAGAAAAGAGCAATTCACAATATATTGTATTTATCCTCAAAAAGTAATCACATTCTAGATATTTCTCCTTAACAGTAGCTCCTTAAAAATCCACCTTTTATTGACATGTGTCAGAACCATCACCAGTTTTATGAAAAAAAAGATAATTGTCTCTACCTGTGACCTTTTCCTACTACAGTACACATATTAATTTATAAAAAATAATCTTTAGTAATTGTGTGAAAAAGTCATATACAGGAAAAGAAGCCTTTTCACATACCAGGTCAGCCCATTGTTTGATGGTGTGTTGGAATTTAAATATCCAATGCTGGAGCAGGTGGACCTTGAGGGAAGGTCATGAGGTTGTGGACTGACAGTTTTGGAATCAGTGTGAAAGTTGCTTTCAAATCCTTAAGGACGTTTCTACCTTCTGATTAAATAATTTTTCTACTTTTCAAACAGATGTTATCAATTAGGGTAATGATTTGAATTTAGGACCTTTTCCTGCATTAGAAGGAGGCGAGGAAATGCAGGGAATAATATTAATTGTTAGTATAATGATAGTAATTGTTACTCATAATTTTTCCAGGTGAGTTCATTATAAAGTATTTTTCATTTAGCTTTCATTATATGCATACAATCAGGAGATAGTCCTTGAGTGAAAACTCTTAGATTTATCCCTGCAAGGAAAGTATAAACTAGGAATTAAAAACAAATGGACTTTTAACTGTTGCAGTTCTTTTTATTTAATCTAGATTGCATGGAAACTAAATGCAGTGTAAGGGCAGTAGCAGAGGGGCAGCTGCGTTGTCCCCTCTGGTGCTTTCCTGAGTCAGAGGATCTAGATAACACTACTGCCCACACAGAGCACAAGCTTAGACATCTTGAGTCATCTCTTGTTTTGGAACACGCCAAACTGGACTGACCTTTCTTTTGCAAACAAATGCAACAGTATGTGTAACAGAATTGTAATAGACTGACTCATTTCTATACTATCAGATTGCTGGAGGTCATATGAAAATGTGAACTTCTCTCCACCTATTATATTTTTTAACCAACTTATAGCCAAAAATTTCTTCAAATCCTATCTCATATTCTCCTGTTTTCTGGCTCTCTAATTAGGTCATTTGGTCATTATTGCTCTTATGACATGTGATTTCTTTTCTCCTGACTTGGAGTCATGTCAATATCAGTTTTGCCATTCATTGTTAATTTCTATATATTTTGAACTTTTCTAATTAGCATGCATTTGTCTCCTGGCTTTTACTTATTTCGTTTTTATTTTAAATTTAGGAGGATTTTGACATTTAACCTATTGTACTGTTTGTATTTGCAGTTCCCTGAATGTGGTTTTTATGGAATGTATGATAAGATCCTGCTTTTTCGCCACGACCCTACCTCTGAAAACATCCTTCAGCTGGTGAAAACGGCTAGTGATATCCAGGAAGGCGATCTTATTGAAGTTGTCTTGTCAGGTAGTATAATTTTCTCTCTCTCCATATATTAATAACTAGCACTTGAAGAATTCTTGCATATAAGTTATTAAGGCAACATGAAAAACATACATCAAACTTGGTCCCAAAAGGAGATTTTAGGGTTCTGCCTACATGTACTTTCAAAATTATTTTGGAAGGAGCAAAAAGTTTCCTTTGAATTGGCTGTTCCCACACCCAGTATTGTCCCAATCACTTATCCGAACTTCATGCTCTCCACAACCCACAACAACATACATTGTCTGGAATCATTTGGACAGCAGCAAAAAGCAAATAAAAAAATTTCCAACAGCGAAGCTGAGACATGTCAGGCCTCCAAATGTAATGAGTGTCTGGAAGCCAAGAAGTAACAGCAGGACTATGAAACGGTCACTTTAGTTGAGACAGACAACCAGTAGCTATGAACCAAGACCAAGTTGAAAACCAGAGCTCAGCAGTTAGAGTGGGTCAGGCAATGCCATGTGACATTAGCTAACCCACTCCCTGAGAAATAGCTGCATTTCCCTCTGCCCAAATTTATATTTCTTGTGTGGGATTTAGCAGTTAGGACTGTGCCTGTCAATACAGAAAAAAAAATGGATGCATTTAATTACTGTTTTAAAAGTGCTAGAGAACTGCTGCAGGAGGGATCCTCGCAGCTATCAGTGCAGCATTCTGAAGATGTTCATATTTTTATTGTTTATTTTTGTTGAGATTGAATCGTTGAGAAACTCAGATTGCCCTGACAAGAAATTAGTGCCTGTGATATGGGCAGGATTGTATTGCATTATAATTTGAGGCAAGACAGATGATAGCTGCTAAGACACTTTAGGACATGGGTACAAGGGAGCTCAGGCGACATACTCATTTCCGAACTGATCTCTGGAGAGGATGGAGTGCTGTGATTGGCCAGAGAAATGCACTGTCTCCCGGAGGTGTGCTTAAGGAACGGCTTCGTTCACACTGCAGTGGGTGAGGAGGGTGGGGGGGCAAAACTCTGGGCATCCCTTCTGTTGCCTGTTCACCAGTTCCAGAACACAAACATACTGTGGCAATTTCCTTCTTAAACATTATGATTTTACTGTGAAAATTCATTTATCCAAATTTCTGTTTTTCTTCATTAAAAAATTAAATTTTTCTATGTAGTTTAACAGAAACATAATTGGGTCCTTTATATATTTAACCCACATTCTACAAATAAGAACAATTTTCTGACTTAGGAGAACAATTTCATTGTGAGGAAGGTTAAATACTCTTGTCTTTTTCATCACCAGGAATTTTCTCTTGCTGCTGTCATTTTCTGCTGAGACCTTTCATCATCTGTTAGTACTAAAGAGACTGCCCCCGGGTAATTTTCTGGGTTTTCTTCCCTTTTCCTTTTGAAAAACATGACTTGTGTAAGCTAGTGCATTTAGACCCAGTGAGCCAGGAAAAGATTGCTCATGGGTGGGTGAGTTGCGTGATGGAGAAACAAAGAAACAACTCCGTGGCAGTTCCCCATGTGCACACTGCCGCCACTGTAAACTTTCTTTGTCTGTTAAGCAGAGGATTAGCATTGTTACTATCTTTATAAAGTAGGAGAACACTGCAAATGGAATTTCTCTTACTAAGCCAAAGTCAAGGTCAAGTATATTGTGCTGAAATGTAAAATAAAGTTCATGGAATTTGTCTGAAGTCTTCTTCATGATGGGTGTCTATCAAAGCTTGGTAATTTAGCCCTAGCGAGCATTAATAAGAGGGCTGCATCCGCATGAACCAGCTATTTTAGTTTTTGACTTTGGGGCTTTATTTCACCTTAATTTCTAATATTTTTTTGTGTGTGTGCCTATCTTGTAGGTAATTAAATGGAAAATAGACAAAGACTACAAGAATGTCTCAAAATCATAATTTTAAAAGTCTTAGAGCTAAATGTTGAATCTTTTTACTAACAGTAAAAATCCGTATTTTTCTTGCATTTCTGCAACAGATTATGCTGCATTATTTATAGCTTGCAAAATGCTGTTTCTACATGTGGTTATTTACTTCCAACTATCTAGAGATGGAAGCCTCTTTCAAAAATCAGTGCCCAGGCAGAGGGGCTGTGGCCTATTCTCAGACAGTGACAGCAGAAAATAAGGTAGGAGATCAACAGAAGTTATATTAGAGGGATATAATAACCGTTTGGACATAGCTGATGGAGACTGAGAAGATTAAGAGAACTACAAGGACAGCTCCAGCCACTAGCTAAGAGAGAGCACATTTCCTACGCTGAACCCCAGTTTTGCCCTTATCTTTGCTCCAGGTGTTTACCAAATGGTTTGGCTGTTGCTCTGATGGGCGGAAGAGTGGATTTTTGGACTCGCAGTACCATTGATTTCCTTTGTAGTTTTGTACAAGTTGCACAACCCCTGGGATTCACATGTTTTTTGTTTGTTTGTTTGTTTATTTTTTTAATAAAAAAGTTTTATACCGGATGAAAGTATCATACAGGGCTCATAATAGATCTATTCCAAATGGTCTGAGGGGGTATATTCATTTTCTCTGCACGAAGGCCGCTTCTTTCTCATGGAGGGGAATATTTGAGCCATGGTAAAGGAGGAGTTAGGAAGAGAAAAATTTTTGTTTACATAACATCACAATCTTTGGAGCAGTTTAAATAAGTAGTTTTGTTTCCTTTGAAATGACTCTGGGAGGTAGTGAAATCAGATATCTTAAAAGCTATGGAATATAAACTTGAACTTGCTCACCTCCTGCAGTGAGTAGAGGTAGTACCAGAGCTTGAATCTACATGGTCAGTCTCTGTTCACACCACTTCAAGTTAGCCCTTTGAACTTGGACCAGTAACCAGGAATTCTTGAGGACCTGTTCAAAGAATTCCTTCTGCAGTAAGACAGTTTATCTTTCAGGGAAACACTGATGCTATTTGTAACAACCAAACCAGCAATGAGCTATAAATTCCATTGCCATGATTTTTATTACAGAACCATTTCCCCCTTTTCTCATAAAAAGTAAATACTTAATAGCTATGCAAACTGTTAACAAGTTAAGCAAACCCCAAAGGCCTTTCTCTGCAGAGTTACAATACAAAATATGAAATAATAAAGTAACCATGCCCCTGCTTAAACAGGATCTCATCATACAATTTCACAATTCTGATCAAAACTGGAAGAGCTTCTTAGAGACACCATATTTAAGAGATCCTTATGATCAGATTTTTCTATTACTAAGATTCAGTGCTTAAACCATAAGCCAGAAAAAAATATATAGTGACAAAATTATAGCAGGGTCCTCCTTCGTTTATAGAAAGTATGAATTATTGATTCGCATGGCATTGTGCCAGTTATATTCATTTCTCTGAGAAACAGTACCTTACTTAGTGTTTTACCCCCCTCGGAAATGTAGGTGGAAGAGAAAAAGCTGGAGAGTTATGCATTAGATCACTGCATTATTTGGTTGCTTTTAAGAAAGGAAAATTAATCATGGGAGGCACTTCCTCAGCCCCAGTACCACTTGGGTAATTAAGGTTGTAAAAGGCCTGGCCTCTAGGACTCAATTTATATTTCTTTCTGGTTGTTCTTGGACATCCAAATATGCCAGGCTGAGGGCTGCCAATTCCTGTCCAACTTCAGCTGCAATGATCCGTATGGTTGGTTTTGTGACAATGGAAAATTTAAATGCAAGATTACAGGTCATTACACTTTTCTTCCAAGTATGGTTTATGTTAAGCATGTCTTCAACATTTCTCTCTTATCGTTGTTAATTTTAATTCTTTCTGTCCTTAGCTTTTCAGTAAACCTGGTTTTAATTTTCTTTCTGCCCCAGTAAACCATTTTCATAGACAAATGGGTGTAGAGAGCAGGCAGGTCGGCCTGTTTCCAGAGGCTTCCCACCTTTCTCCATTTGTGCGTTCGGTGGGCACACGGAGCTTGGAGCGCTCCTTAGTGACTCTGATGGCTCCCTCTGTTGTTTGTCTCCCAGGAGAGTGGACTGTCCAGGGAGATGTGGCACAGCAGTGAATGCTTCTCTGTCCCTTTTCACCCAGGTACCCCTAAATGTCAAGGCAGAGTGATGACATTCTCTCAGGTAACATGGGGAGCATCAGACAGACTCTAAAGGGAAAAGTTTTTTGAAGAACATGATTTAATTCAAAACTTTTTTGCACATTTGGCATTCTGCTGCATTATATTTCCCTTGCTTAACTTTGAATAAATGCTATTTCTCCCCATGCTGCGCTTTAAGAAGTAATGAAACCTCCAGTGATGATGATTAAGATCATATAGCATTCATGATGTGTCAGCCACTAAGTGCTTTTACATACATTAACTCGGAAACGTGGCTCGTATTTTCATGGCATATGTTCACAAAACTTCAATTCGATAAATAGTGGATGTCCAGGCACAGACTTTGGTCTGAGTCCCAGACCCGTCATTTATTTCTTACAGTGTTTGGCAAGACAGCTCATTTCCCTGAGCCTCAATCCATCACCCGTCAAATAGCAATAACAATATCTATAATGTAAGGTTAGGCTATAGGTTTAATGAGACTAAACATAAAACGTTTCATGAAATGACTGGCAAATATAAAATTGTCAACTCTCTTGCTCCCCTGCATCCCACTGGACTGTACATTTATTTCTGTATAGGACCCTGAGGATCCTGGCAAACTGTTTGCACTCAGTATCTCTTTGTTGAATGAATGAATGAATATTTGAATTGACAAAAAATGCACAAGCCAACAAACAAACGATTGAGTAAATTGGTACTCTACATGCGATACTCAAAGGTACCACTGTCCTGTAGGAATTGAATTTTAATGTTGGAAATTGGCTCTCCTTGGCCTAATCTGTTAGTAATATCAATATTATCATCTAACTAATCCCTTTTTCTGGATTCTTGCTACCCTCTACATATTTTCAAAAACTAATTATTTTTTAGATATTATGTATTTTTAGAAATCCAATTCTGCTTTCAAAACATTGCAGTGTCTTTCACAACATTTCTTATGTGAAATGAGATTATTTTTATAGAATACCAATTGTTTTCCTATCTAATTGCTGTACTACTGTTCTCGAATTACACTCATCACCATGACTAAGTAACCACATTGGCTACCAAACTCAATTCACTTAAAAAAATTTTTCCCAACCATTGCTCTCTTCTCCAAATATTCTTGCTTTCTTTCTAAAATGTATTCAGTAGTCGCTCATTTTTGAGGGTTTTAGCATCTCTGTTCGTCAGGGATATTGGCCTGTAATTTTCTTTTTTTGCAGTGTCTTTATCTGATTTTGGAATTTGGATAATGCTGGCCTCTTAAAGTGATCTTGGGAGCTTTACCTCCTCTTCAATTTTTTGAAATAGTTTGAGAAGGAGAGGTGTTATTCTTTCTGGAATGTTTGGGAGTTGTCGGTTTGGTTTTTTTTTTTTTTTTTGACTGCTGCTTCAGTTTCACTAGGTGTAATCTGTCTCTTCAGATTCTCTGATTCCTGATTTAGTCTTGGAAGACTGTATGTTTTTAGGAATTATCTATTTCATCCAGGTTGTTCAGTTTGTTGGCATATAGTTGTTCATAATATTTTCTTACAATCCTTTATATTTCTTTGGTGTCAGTTGGTATTTCTCCTCTTTCACTTTGATTTTATTAATTTGGGTCCTCTCTTTTTTTCTTGATGAGTCTGGTTAAAGGTTTGTCCATCTTGTTTATCTTTTTAAAGAACCAGCTCTTGGATCCATTGATTGATGCTCTCTCCTCACCCCACAATGTCCCCCCAGTACTAATCTCACTTGCCCTCACCACTTAATTGTTTTTTCCTCCTCTGGACCTCAGTGTTCCGTACCTGCATTAGAGCTCAGACTGGTGACCCTGGGCCTAGTCTCCAGCTCTGACTTTTCTGTTTTAGTGTCTGGAAGGAACAAGGACTGATATCTTGAGATGCTGGCTGACCTTTCCTGCTGCTCCCTCTCCCCGCTCACTCCTCACATTTGAGCTCTGTGGCTTTATCTATCTAGCAGAACAGCTGTCTGTGCCTAAGGGTCAGCTGGCAAGATCTATAGGAAAAACTGAGTCATGTGCTCCAAAGCTGGAATGTCAGCCCTTGTAGATCTCTGTGCATGTATGTACCTTGGTTTTCAGAGAGGACATATCATCCCCTCTGTTCACACACAATTAGCCAAAGGCCTGCTCCTTCACCATCTGGCAAGTGGCTATCTCGCCAGAAATCTTACTTTTTCATTTCTTTCTCTTTTCATCTATTACTTTCCTAATTAAGGACAGTATTACAGCTCATCCAGATAAACAGGAAAAGAACACAGGGGCAATGAAAACCACACGAAAGGGGCTTTACTATGTACTCCCTGATCTCTGTGTAGTAAAAAATTCCTTATATATGCTTCTTAAGGTGGAAATTGAACTCTCACGTACATAAATCTTACCATGTTAGGCCCTCAGTGGTACAACAGAATCTCAGAGGACTGTGCATATTTGGAGTCCTGGAAAATATAGGGAGGTGTTAGCTTGTTCTTTGTGCCTTTTTACATGAATTAGTTTATGAAACACACTGAAGTCTTGAACTACCTTATTTATCAGATTTACCTCTGAATAATTTGGGCCTCCTTTCCAAAAATCACACTCTAACTCAAAAGCAAAGCTTTTGACACATCAGAGATACCTACATAGATGAGTTACAGAATCTGACCAGAAAATTAAAAAAAAAAAAGATTTAGGGGACAGTCATATCTTGTAAAACGTATTTCCTTGGCTTGTTTCTATACAGAGGTGATTTTTTTCAATACAGAACCTTTGAAAAAAGTAATATTTTACCGCTGAGTCAGACAACATGAAATCCTTGTCCTGTAGGTTCAAACTAGAGAATAAAACTGTTTGAGATTTTATTTTGTCTGTCTGTTAAAAGTATGAATTCTGTTCGTGAGAATCAGCTGAGAGATGTACAGTCCAAACTGTTTCTCTAGTTCTGCCCCATCATGTGTGGGAGCTACTAACTGTGTGGCTATTTGAATTTCACTAAAATCAAGTAAAATTAAAATGCAGTTTCTCAGTCACACTTAACTGCAGTTCAGGTGTTTAATAGACACATTGTCTGACAGCTGCCACAGTAATACAGAACATTTTCATCATCAAGAAAGGTTCTGTCGGACAGAATGACTAGATAAACCAAATTTTACTGCTAAAGATCTGTAATCCACTGTGTGCATGAGTGCAGGTGTGCACGTATGCCCCTGCAGAAGTACGTCTACTGAAATGCTCTTTGATATGACGTATTGAGGATTGTTACAAATAACACATTTTAGTGGCATATTTTACCAAAATTTCATGGGGAAAATTGTCTACTGTATCATTCTCTGGCTTTTTTATAGGGTAAATTCATCTGACCTTAGTACCCCAGACAGCTTTGTTTTATGAATAATGTTACTCTTTTGACATCTAAGTATTCTTCCGGTTTTGACCTTGGCCCATCAAATTTAAATTCACAGCCCATCTTATCACAATGGTACAAGTCAGTACTATATCACCTTTGTTGTCCTAATTCTTTGTACTTCACACAATATGCAATTTTCCAATTTTCCCAGGGTTTCTTTTTTTTTTTAAGATTTTTTAAATTTATTTTTAGAGAGAGGAAGGAGGGGAGAAAGGGAAGGAGAAAAACATCAATGTGTGGTTACCTCTTGCATGCCCCCTACTGGGGACCTGGTCCACAACCCAGGCATGTGCCCTGACTGGGAATCGAAATGGTGACCCTTTGGTTCCCAGGCTGGTGCTCAATCCACTGAGCTACACCAGCCAGGGCTGATATTTACATCTTTTCATATGTCTATGGGCCATATGTGTGTCCTGTTAGGAGAAGTGTCTATTTCAGTCCTTCGCCTATTTTTTATTGGATTGTTTGTCTTCCTGGTGTTGAGTTTTATGAGTTCTTTATATATTTTGGAGATTAAATCCTTATATGATGTATCATTGGCAAATATGTTCCTGATATGATCAGTTTCCTTTTCATTTTGATGATAGCTTTTAGCCATGCAGAAGCTTTATAATTTGGTATAATTCTTTATTTTTCCTTTATTTCCCTTGCCCTGGGTGATATATCAGCAAAGCTACTGCTACTTGGGATATCTGAAGTTTTACTGCCTGTGTTTTCCTTTAGGACTTTTATGATCTCATGACTTAGATTTAAGTCCTTTATCCATTTTGAGTTTATTCTGGTATATGGTGTGAGTTGATGGTCGAGTTTCATTTTTTTGCATGTACCTGTCCAGATCTCCCAACACCATTTATTGCAGATGCTATTTTTATTCCACTGTATGCTCATGCGCTCTTTGTGAAATATTAATTGACCATAGAGACATGGGTTTATTTTAGGGCTTTCTGTTCTGTTCCATTGATCTCTGTGTCTGTTCTTATGCCAGTATCAGACTGTCTTGATTACAGTGGCCTTGTAATATGGTTTGGTATCAGGTATTGTGATCCTTCCTACTTAATTCTTTTTTCTCAAGATTGCTGAGGCTATTTGAGGTCTTTTTTGGTTCCATATGTATTTTTGAAATATTTGTTCTAGATCTGTGAAATATGTCACTGGTATTTTAACAGGGATTGCATTGAATCTATAGATTGCTTTGGGTAGTATGCATATTTTAATGATGTTAAGTCTTCCAATCCATGAACATGGTGTATACGTTCATTTATTTGTATCTTCCTCAATTTCTTTCTTCAGTGTCCTATAATTTTCCAAGTATAGGTCTTTTACCACCTTAGTTAAATTTATTCCTAGGTAATTGATTTTTCTTGTTGCTATAATAAATGGGATTTTCCCCCTAATTTTTCTTTCTGATAGTTCATTGTTGGTATACAAAAATGCCATCAATTCTTGAATATTGACTTCTATATTTTGCTACTTTGCCAAATTCACTTATTAGGTCAAGTAGTTTTTTGTTGGACACTATAGGGTTTTCCATGTACACTATCATGTCATCTGTGAATAATGATAGTTTTACTTCATCCTTTCTGATTTGGATGCCTTTTATTTCTTTTTCTTGTCTAATTGCTGTGGCTAGAATTTCCAGGACTATGTTAAATAAGAGTGGTGAAAGCAGACACCCTAGTCTTGTTCCTGATCTTAAGGGGAAAGCTTTTAGTTTTTGCCTCTTGAGTTTGATATTGGCAGTAGATTTCTTGTATATGGCTTTTATTATGCTGAGACATACTCTCTCCATTCTCACTTTCCTGAATGTTTTTTTTTTATCATAAATGGGTTCTGGACTTTATCAAATACTTTTTCAGCATCTATTGATATGATCATGTGATTTTATCTTTTGTTTTGTTTATGTGGTGTATTATGTTTATTGATTTGTGAATATTGTACTGTCCTTGCATCGCTGGGATGGATCCCATTTGATCATGATGTTTGATCTTTTTAATGTATTGTGGATCTGGATAGCCAATATTTCATTGAGGATTTTAGCATCTTTGTTTAGCAGAGATACTGTCCTGTAGTTTTCTTTCTTTGTTGTGTCTTTATGTGGTGTTGGAATTAGGATAATACTGGCCCCATAAAAAGACTTTTGAGAGTCTTCTGTCTTCTTGAATTTTTTGGAATAATTTGAGAAGAATAATAGGAGTTAGTTCTTCTTTAAATGTTTGCTGACATTAGCCTGTGAAGCCATCCAGCCCAGGGCTTTTGTGTGCCTGGAGTTTTTAGATTACTGCTTCAATTTCACTAGTTGTTAGTGCTCTATTGAGGCTTTCTGTTTCTTCTTGATTCAGTTTTGGAAAACTATGTGTTTCTAGACATTTATCCCTTTTGCCCACGTTTTTCCATTTCTTGGCATATAGTTGTTCATAGTAATTTTTTATGATCCTTTGTATTTCTGTGGTATCGATCATAACTTCTTCTCTTTCTGATTTTATTTATTTGGGTCCTCTTTTTTTCTTGATGAGTCTGGTTAAAGGTTTGTCAATTTTATTTATTTTTTTCAGACAACCAACTCCTGGATTCATTGATCCTTTGAATTGTTTGTTTGTTTCTATTTCATTTAATTCCGCTCTGATCTTGATTATTTCCTTCCTTCTCCTTGCTCTGACCTATATTTGTTGTTGTTCCTCTAGTTCTTTTAGATGTAGTGTTAGGTTGTTTCTTTGAGAATTTTCTATCATTTTTGGTAGGCCTGTGTGGTTAAGAACTTCTCTCTCAGGACTGACTTTACTGTGTTCCATAGGTTTGGGGGTTATTGTATGTTCATTTTCATTTGTTTCCAGTTACTTTTTGATTTTTTCCTCGATCTCATTGTTACCTCCTCATTATTTAAAATCCTGTTATTCCATCTCCTTGTATTTGAATATTTTTGAGTTTTTTACTTGAGGTTGGTATCTAGTTTCAAGCCATTGTGATCCAAGAAGGTGCTTGTTATGATTTTAATTTTCTTGAGTTTGTTGATTCTTATTTTGTGTCCTGCCATGTGGTCTCTCATGGAAAATGTTCCATGTGTGTTTGAAAAGAATGTATATTTTGTTTCTTTGGAGTGAAATGTTCTGTAAATATCAATTAAGTCCATTTTATCTAGAGTGTCATTCAGTGCCACCATATCCTTGTTGATTCTTTGTTTGGAAGATCTACCCATTGTTGAGAATGACATGTTAAAATTCCCTATGATGATTGTGTTGCTGTCAGTATTTTTCTTGAGGTCCTTCAGGATTTTCCTTATATTACTAGGTGCTCCTATTTTGGGTGCATATATGTTTATAAGGGTTATATCCTCCTGTTGGACTACTCTCTTAAGTATTATATAGTGACCTTGTTTGTCTCTTGTTATGGCCTTTGTTTTGAAGTCTTTTTTGGCTGATGTAAGTATTCCTATCCCAGCTTAATTTTTTTCCATGTCTATTTACTTGGAATACTTTTTTGCATTCCTTCACTTTCAGCCTGTGTAGATTTTTTTTTTTCTGAACTTGGTCTCTTGCAGACAGCACATATGGGAGTCATGTTTTCATTTCCATTCAGCTACCCTATATCTTTTGATTGGAGCATTTAATCCATTTACATTTAAAGTTATTAATGATAGTCACTTATTCATCTCCATTTTCCCTTTGTACCTGTGTTTGTTTGTTTGTTTTTCTTCATCTTTTAAGCAGTCCTTTTAGCATCTCTTGCAATGCTAGTTTGGTGGAAATGTACTCTTTTAGTCTTTTTTTTTTTGTCTGGGAATCTCCTTTTTCACCTTCCATTTAAAATGAGAGCCTTGCTGGATAGAGTAGCCTTGGTTTTAGGCCTTTGCTTTTCACTACTTGGAATATTTCATGCCATTCCCTTCTCACTTGTAGTGTTTCTGTTGAGAAATCTTCTTATACTCTTATAGGAGCTCCCTTGTATGTTACTAGCTGTTTCTGACTTTCTGCCTTTAAGATGATCTCTTTGTTTTTAAATTTTGCCATTTTAATTATAATGTGTCTTGGAATGGTCTTCTTTGGGTTCATTTTAATTGGGACCCTCTGTGGCTTCCTGGACTTGTGTAACTTTTTCCCTCATCAAGTTATGGAAGTTTTCTGTCATTACTTTTTCAGATAGGTTTTCCTACTTTGCTCCTTTTCTTTTCCTTCTGGTATCCCTATGATATAAATATTATTATGTTTCATGTAGCTCCTTTAAACTATCTTCATTCTTTTAAGTCTTTTTTGGTTTTATTGATCTGTCTGGGTGTATTTTTTTACCTTGTCCTCCAAGTCGCTGATTTGGTCCTCTGCTTCATCTAGTCTTCTTTTAATTTCTTGTAGTGTATTCTTCATTTCAGATATTGAATTATTCATTTCCTCCCAGCTCTTTTTCGTATTGATGCAGTTCCCACTAAGTTCCTTATAGTTTCCACAGAGATCCTTGTAGTTCTCAGTGAGCTCCTTGAGCATCCTTATCAACATTATTTTGAGCTCTGTGTCTGATAGATTGCTTGCCTCGATTTCATGTAGCACTCTTTCTGGGGGAATTCCTCCTTTCCTTTTGATTGGGGGTTGTTTCTTTGTCTCCCCGTTTTAGGTTACTCCTTTTGTTTTTGTCTATTGGATAGATCTGCTGTGACTCCCTGTCTTCCTGGGATGGCCTTCTGTGGTAGGAGACCTGTGGGACTCATTGGTGCCGTTTCCTTGATCTTCTGAACTGGATGATTTGCGATGCCCTTTATGCTGTTTATATGGGCTCTCTTGTACTTTGGTTTTGGTTGTTGTCAGGTTTTTCTTTGGTGGGTACCTCCCTCTGGCTGCCTGAGAGTCACACCACCCAACATGTCTTACATGCCATTGTACAGGTGCTGCCAGGGCAAAACAATACAATCCAGAAAACAAAATCTGCAAATAAACTCCTAACCACAACCACACTACCAACAACAAATGAGCAAATATTAATAAAGGTAAAAAGAGGTTAAGACTATTATAAGGATGGAAAAATGAATATGAGTTTACTAATGGAAAGAAAAATGATTTTAGGAGGGTAGAGAGAGGAGAAATAATAATAGGGAATAGAAGCAAGGTGAAGAAAGGAAGAAACTTTACATCATAAATTAAAAAATGAAGAAAGAAGGCAAAATGGAGTAAGAAAAAGGAAGCGTATAATACGAGGTTTAAAAAAAATTAAAGATAGTGAAAAAATAGGAACAAAAGTGAAGAACAACATCTACCACAGTAATATCAATGACAAATGAGCAGAGATTAATAAAGGTAGAAAGGCAATACGAAGGACAAAAGAAAGAAAAAGATTATGAGATGTCTGAAAGAAAATAAAGTGATTTTTGAGAGTATAGAGGGAGAAGAAATCATAAGAGTGAGGACTGAAAACCAGGCTAAGAGAGGGAAAAATAAAATTTAAAAGAAAAGAAAGAAAAGACAGGAGGAAGACAAAGTGAAGTTGGAGAGGGGAACAGTAAAATTTGAAATTTGAAACACAAAAATAGTGAACATCTAGGAATAAAATTGTAAATGCAGCTACAACCACTGTATCACCAACCAACAAGCAAAGTTTAATAAAAGTGAAGAGATAATGAGGAAATTATAAGAAAAGGAAAAATATGGGATGACTAATGGCAAGAAAATGGTTTTGAGAGGCTAGAGGAAAGAGAAATAATAGTGCCGAAGGAAGGCGTAGAATGAGAAAAAAATAAAATTTAAAACAAAAATAAGAAGATGAAAAAGGCAAAATGAAGAGAAGGTAGGGGAAAATGAGATTTGAAATAAACTAAAATAAAAATTATCGTGAAGTAATAGGAACAAACTTGAAGAAAAAGGAAAAAAATGTTAACAAGCTATGCAGGTGAGAAAATAATGCAAATAATGAAGAAGACCACAGTGGAATTCATCTCAGCAGAACCTGGAGTTCGCCACTGTCTTCTCTTTCCGGATCCGTCCCTCGTAATGTCAGACGGTGTCCTGCTCTGGCCCTGGGCAGCCTGTTCAAGACTACTAGTGACCCACAGTCTGTGGCTGTCTCCTTCAGGCTTGGCTGCTCCCCACTGTTCTGCCCTGCCAGCTTTCCATCATCAGCACAAGGTCCAGGAGTGGTTCATTTAATGCCCCGGAGCACTGCCAGTACCACCTCCGTCTGCCTCCATAGGGGGCCTCTGGTGCCATCAGGAGGGTGGAATCCCTGGGTCACCCCCTGAGGGGTGCTGTTCAGTCTTCAGGAAAGATAGTAGGATTGTGTCCCCTACCTACCCCCCCCCCACCTTTTGCCCCCAACACACATCTTAGTCTGTCCCAGACTATTTTCAATAATGTATAGTTTCCGATGAATTAGGTGTCTATTTCCTGTGAGGGGCCAATATGTTCGAAAGGGCAGCTCTTTCCTGCTTGGTGCTGACAGTAGCTCTGTGTAAGAGCCAAGGCTGGGGCCCTGAACCTCCTTGCTGTCCTTGTCTCTAATCTGTTTGCTTTGCGGGTTTCAGTGGATCGGGGCCTGAGGATTCTGCACAGCTTGCAGTGTCTGATAGAAGTTCAGAAAGGGACTCTTGAGCTTCTCCTTCTTTCCCCTGTGGATATGCCCTGAACAGGGGGCTCCTGAGCATAGATTTACTGATCTGCAGAGCCTGCAGTCCCTCAGGTGGGGGTTGGGCCCACAGACGTGGACCTGCCTGACTGCAACAATCTCAGACATTGAGCTTCTGGCTTCTCCGTCCCCAGCTTGGCTCTCCAGCAGGGGACTCAGTCCTGAAGTCTCCACTCTGCACAGTGTCCTACTCGCCAGCTGCGCTGGGTCAGGTCCCACGGTCCCTTCAGTGTGACACTTTTCGTTCTTCCTGTGCAGCTGGACTCAGTGGGATCGAACTGTGCTTTCACTCTGGTCTCTTTGTTGGCAAAGCCTCTACGAGCCCAGGGTCCCTGTCAACTCTCACCTGAGATCCTTTTTTAAAAATGTCTCTATGTGGCCCCACACGCAGCACCAAGCGATGGGCTGGTTCTCCACATGCTCCACCTCCCCAGAAAGCACGGAGTCTCTCTTGGTCAGGGCTGTCCACAGCTTGCCAGTTATTCTGATAGTTTTAGGAGCTAGGGTTTCTCTCTGGAACTCTCCTGGGTGTGCTGCAGCTATGGCCATGCTGCTTGCTGCGTGTGCGCAGCTTGAGTCTCTCAGACCTTGTACACCATTCCAAGTCTCTATCAGTTAGGGTTCGTGGTTTTCCTCTGTGAGACCCGAGCCCCATTCTAGGGCTTCAGGACGGGGTGGGAACCACTAAACTGCATTTTCTGTCTGATCTTTCCTGTGCTGCCGGTGCCTTGTACAGGGCATTTCCCACCTCAACTTATAAAATCTCTTACTGGACAGTAAGATTTGGAAAGAGCAAATCTTCTGTACTCATGGCTTCAAAGATTCCTATCAGCTGATGCTCTGTTGACTGTTTACTTAGGTCACTTTTTGGAAGATTGGCCAAAAATCCCTGTTGGGGACACAAGCAAGAGGGCTCAGCTTCAACCTACTTGGTGGCTGTCCTCCAGATCCCCTGTCTTTGTTAATTCTGAGTGGAGAACCTGCTTTTAAGGGCCAAACCTTTCTCTGGTATAGTTCCTGTTGATTCTCAGAGAATTCATCTCTGGGTTTTCTGGAAATTTATATAGTAATATTCTGAATGCAGTTTATTGTGTTCTATTTTATTTTGTTTTATCCCTTCTACACTCTCTTCCACTTGTACCAACCCCTTCCCCACCACAATTAAAACATGTATTGGTCAAGACCGATGAATGAAGATTAATTTTGATCAGGATCATTTTGTGATCTCAGGAGGATGGATTCTCTTTTTTCCCATGAGGAGGTATTAGAATGCCTTCTTCTCCCTGTGCAGCAATAACCCCCTTAGTATTAGGGGAAATTGTAATATATATTTTGTTTCCATATTCACACATTTCTTCCCTTCGCTCTCTCACACACACATACACACACACACACACACACACACACTAACACACGACGTGACAGGACAGAAGAACCTAGAGGAGGAAAGGAAGGAAGGAAGGAAATGCATATACCATCAAAATCAGTGAAATAAAGTCATTGAAGGCTGCCTGTATTAACAAAGGCCAATTGGAGAATGGCTACTGAGTGCCTGTCTGAACACTTTGTTGGCATAAATTATTTCTGTTTGAGGTAAATGATTGGGCTTCACTTGAAAAACTGCCAGATATACTGCTTTGGTGTCCCATGATTGGTGGCACATAGCACTTCAGTTCAGTAGCTCAGCCATGCTGCCATCTGCCCAGCGCTCTCGTTCTGCTGGTTGGCATGCCATTTATTTGCTTTTAACATGCAACCCATATAAAAATCCTCCTAATCTGCCAAAATTAGAAATGCAGCTGTTTTAAGTCTTAAACAGCAATAACACTATTCATTATGCCAGTATGGAGGAGTAAAATAGAAAGATGTATTTGGAAAGAGCAATACTACACTAGGTTGTATTTGTACCTCTACTTTTCTAAGTATTTTTAACACATTTGTACCAGTTACCAGTGTTGACTATAGGCTCAAAGTGGAGTCGACACATAGATATATCAAATCTCTTTCCTATATATATTTTAATAAAAGAATTGGGATTTGAATCAAGCTCAGATTTATTTGTTTCATGATATCAAGCAATGTCAACTTTTCAGTTTCCAGAAACTGATAAATTTCTGGCTTACTCTGGATCTCATATTACTATGTTTTAATTTTCTCCAGCAGTTTCTTGAGGATTTTGATCATTATAACTTGCTAACCCTGGGAAAATCGAGCTATGGGGAGAATTCTCAATGAGGCCAAGCAGTTGGTCCTCCATTAAAAAAATGAGGAAAAAATGTTGTCATCCACAGTCAGATTATTTAGGAATGATAGATATTAGGAAATGATGAAATCTTGTATGAAGTACTCCATCCTGAGACACACTTCTTCACAGTGATTAGACATAGCTATTCTGAAATTAAAGTTGGATAGTTTAAGATTGGTTTGCTCCATTCTTTATACTTTGATGTTCATGTAAGTTTAAAGATTTTATTTACTTATTATTTTAGGAGAAGAGAGGAAGGAGGAGAGGGATGGAAACATCAATATGTGAGAGAAACATCCATTGGTTGACTCTCACCCGCCTGCAACTGCTGGCCTGAAACCCAGGCATGTGCCCTGACTGGGAATTGAACCAGTGACCTTTTGGTTGCATACCAACCCACTGAGCCACACCAGTCATGGCAGTCATATAAGTTTAAAGTAATAAGTTGAATTCATTTGGTCATATGTTAATGTTCCATATGAGATCTTTTACCATATGAATTTCAGGCACTTAAAAAACATTAATATTTATAGAACTGACCTATAGAAAATTAACTTTCTGTGGAAACAGGGCATGAAAAGCAATGATAGAGCAAGACACAAGTTTGCTAAAATGGATACACTTGATATGCATTTATTTATCTTACATAACCAAGAAGAATAACTACACTAAAGGCTAGTATGTCATAGTTCTTAAAAAATCTACATAACAATGAGCTCAGTGGCAGACAGTTAATATTCACTCTAAAAATACATGTTCAAGATGAGTATGCTTGGCTTGGCAGTTTAAGACTTCATAAATGGATCTCAATTTGAAAGGAAAAATTAAATTTTGGTTTCAAGGGGTTAAAATATTTGGAAAATTTCTAAGTTACAAGAGACATTAGACCTTATAACATGTTATTATGACAGTTATTATAAAATTTTAATGAAAAATATTTGTTTAATTTTATAGACTCAAAATCCTTCCTTCCCACTTGGAACACATGTACTGTCTCTGTATGAAGCCCACTGGCTGCACTTCGTTGTTCTTCAAGCTAACAGTGACCTCAGGGTTGTCTCATATAAATTCCTGCTGCTGGTGGCTCAGTGCTTTTTAAAACATTTGGTGCTGAGCAGAGGCCTTGGTGGGCTGTCTCTGATGACTGAAATCTATTTTTGTTCTCTTGGAGTACTTCACACACAAAACAAGTGAGACGAGCATAAATGCATCTCTTCAGCTTGAAATTAGATTGATTACCATAGATGATACCACCCTAGCAAGTGAGTCAGTAGTCAAAACTTGAAAGCTTTTAAAATAAACTTTTAAATTTTTGAATAGTTTTATATTTGCAGAAAGTTTGCAAAGATAGTACAGAGAGTATACCTCACCCCGACTTACTTTCCACTGAGGTGGTCATCTTACATCCTCATGGTACATTTGTCGAATCTGAGGTATCAGCACTGGCACGTGATTTGAACTACACATTTTTTTGCCATCAGTGTTCTGTTTCTGCTCCAGGACCCCCTCCAGGGCACCTCATTGCATTCGGTATGTTTCTTGAGTCTCCTCTGGTCTGTGACAATCTCTCAGACTTCCCTTGTTTTTCATGGCCTTCACAGTTTTGAGGAGCACAGACCAGGTGTTCTTTAGAACGTCTTCAGTCTGGGTTTAGCTGATATTTTTCTCGTGATTAAATTGGGGTTATGCATATACTGTTAAAAGGCACCACAGCCCTGGCTGGGTAGTTCAGTTGGTTTGAGTGTCATCCTGATGCGCCAAGATTGCAGGTCGATTCACCCATCAGGACACATACAAGAATCAACCATTGAATTAATAAATAAGTGGAACAATAATTCTCTCTCTCATTCTCTTAAATCAATAAATATTTTTTAAAAAACAGAAGTACCACAGATATGTAAGTTTTTATTGATGGGAGTACACTACTTATTGCATGGCATCAGGTATGTGATACGGACACACCTTCACTGATGATGTTAACCTTCATCATTTGGTTAGGGGGCTTGGCCAGATTTCTTCACTGTAGACTGTTTTCCCCTTCCCTACTCTGTAGAAAATGAAACATTTATGGCTAACTCTGGATCTCATCTTAGTCTGTGCTTATTTTTCCCAGAAGTTTTTTGAGGTTCTGATTATTATAACCTGCTAGTCCAAAGAGCATGATAATGGCCAGCTGTGTGGGGAACTCTCAGTGACACCAGGCAGAGGGGAAGATAAGTGATACCCCCTGAAAGTGGGATTAACTGCATATATTAAATTGAGTTATTCTGGAAGGAAGATTTGTCTCTTCTCAATTTATTTATTCAAAACCCAATGTTAGGTGGTTATTTTTTTTTATTATTTACTGCAATTGATAGCACAGGTTTTAGTGCTATTTGTGTTTTGAGTTCATTTTTTCTTATTACATACATAAAGAGAATATACACATAGAATGTGTAAAGAGATGATTATGAACACCAGCGAATACCGGCACAAGCAACCGTGGTTAGCTTTACTTGTCAGTTGACTGAATCACATGTGCCCAGATATCTAATTAAACATTATTATGGGTGTGTCTATGAGGGTGTTTTGGATAAGATTAATATTTAAATCAATGAACTTAGTAAAGCAGGTTGCCCTCTCCAGTGGGTGTGGGCCTCATCCAGTCCCTTGGAGGCCTGACAACAACAAAAAGACAGAGCAAGGGAGGACAGCCTGCCTGCCTGTCTTTGATCTGGGACACTGGCCTGCTCCTGCCCTTGGACTGGTACTGGAACTGCACATATCATGGCTCTCCAGCTTGCTGACTGCCAGCCTTAGGACTTGTTTGCCTTCATAATTGTGTGATTCAGTTCTGTATATGTTTTCATTCTATTGGTTCTTTTGCTCTAGAGAACTCTGACTGATGAAGAATTAGAGAAATATCCCAGTTCGAGAAATCCTTTGTGTGTGCCCCTTCCCTGACACTGTCTCTTTTTACTGTCTTGAAAGTTATGTTAGTCATTTCTTTGCATTTATTGTTTTACGTGGTGAGATTTAAAACTTACAAATTAATATTCTTCTTCTGAGATGGTTAGGTAGCTATGATTCATAGCCAGCAAAAGCTGTGAAATAATCCATTAACTTTTAGATTTGTCTCATGTAAGGAAATAAAATGCATTTCTTTCTTAATTCTTTGGTAGTAGTAACAATAAAGCATACCTTGTGTGCGGAATAAGCTACCTCTTAAGGAGTTTCTTCATAATCAACTTGCTTCTAGAGCAGGTTCTCATCCATGTGTAAGGATCCTCTTATCTTTTTATATTCAAATTTTCCTCAAAAAAGGAGCTTCAGTAACAATTTTCAATTATTATAGTGAAAATTGGAGAAACCTGACACATTAATACTATGATAAAAGTTAAGTTGCATAAAAATATATCTTGGAACAAATGTATAAGTTTTTACTGTCTCTTTTTACCTCAATTTAAAGTCATGTGGTTATTTTTTTAAAGCAAATATTGGTTTGGTGACCTTACCTTGCGAAGACTAGTAAGCAAGGACAACATATTTAGACAAATCTTGTATTTGACATTATAGCCACTATATAAATTTTGAAATTAATTTTTAAATATTTGAAATGAATATATACTTGCAGTAATAGTCATATTATCATAAAACAAAGACTTGCAAGGTTCAAATCCTGATAGTTATATCAACTTGTTACCAGTGGGGACTAGGCTCTTCAACAGGATCATAAGGAAAGCATTCGTAGGACCCAGGCGTGGGAGACTGTGGTGTGGCATGGTTTATTCATGTGGAAATACAAGCTGCCCTCCGGGTTTCCAGTGTCTCTCCTCCCTTTGTCCTGCCATGGAAAAAGTCCAGCTGTGTCTTCAGCAAGGCCAAGACAAAAGCCAGTGTCCACAGGGTAGTCCTTTGGAGCCCACGGGTCTCTGTCCCCTCACAAGTAGCTTCACTTGTTCCTGGCTGCACCGGTGATGGAGTCCACGTTGTTGCTGGCCATGCAGCTGCAATGACCACATGTCTGTGGAGAGAGAATGCTCAAGTGCACAGGGCAAGTATGTTACTGCGTGGGCAACAGAGAGAGGGGAAGCTTAGTCCTTTCGTTGCCCACGCCATCTACCGTGGGTCCCGGTAACTGTTAGAGCAACATGGTGTGTGCTCCTGGACGTGAGAACACACAAACAAATGGGGCAGTTGCGTCACCAGGTGGGGGAGCAAGTGAGAGAGAGAGAGAGCGCACTCCTTTGTTCCCCTGGGATTATATTATCTTGGGCTTGGTTCCTTTTCAAAGTGACCATTTTCCCAAATGTTCATAGGCTGTGCGTGATGAGCTTACACCCTGTAGTTAGACTGACAGGTCTCCATGGCCCAGAACCTATCCATGTGCCCCCTGACAGTCTGGTGCTGGAGGGGAGCAGTGACGAGTATTAATCCCCTGGGGGAACAATGTTATGATCTCCCAGAGCCTGCAAAGCTTTAGCTTCCTGGTGAAGGAGACAGCCTCGTGCTTCCCACTTTATTAAGCTCAAGGTCTGGTTCCCTTTGCCTTCTTTCCTTTATCAACATCTAGTTAAAAACCGATGGCAGCAAACTCTAAATCATTTAAGCTTGTCTACTGAATACATGCGGAATAATCCTAATCTCTCTCACCCGTGCCGTCTTTTAAATATGTAATCCCCTGAAGTCTTTTTCATAGAACATGCAGAGCAGGCACATTGTCATGATGAAGCTGCCAGTCACCAGGTGCCCATAGCTGCCGCCCTCTGAATCATCTGAACAGTTTCCGTGGAGGAAGGTTCAAGCTTAACACAGAATTTGATGCAGGTCCGTTGCTCTACTCACATAATCATTTTGAACGCAATAATCACACAGCACACATGCTCATCTTCTGCCCCCACTGACTAGTACAGTGAAGTCATCATTGTTTTTGCATGTGCATTCCAGTCCACTCTCCTTGGCTGCTGGGTTGCATCCATGTCACACAAACCATTTTCATTTTTAACACATATATCACCTCACATACTTATTTTTTTGGTGGGAACTTTTAAGTTCTACTCTCAATAAAGTTCAATGATATAATACAGTGTTACCAATTATTGTCACCATGCTATACACATTAGATCATTAGACCGTATTCATCTTACAACCAGGAAACATTTTCACAGTTCCTTCAAGTACTCATCTAAGAAGATTATTTGAGTTCTTGATTTGGCCATCACATTAAACTGTCCTTCTGAATGCCTTCTCGTTCACTTCCTAAAGGGCATCAGTATGTGTTAATCATGTAGGTAGGAATGATAAAAATATTAGAATGACTGACAGTACTGTTAAGCAACATCTATCTTAGATGAGAGTCCAACCCCTGTATGTAATATTGACACATTTAGCGTTCGAGGTCCACTGGAGCTGTAGTTAGAAGTGATGAGTAGTTAATAAAGATTGAAATGTCAGAAGCCAGATAGTTCAAGAGGTCATGACAGGGTAGTGATTTATTAGCCTGAAAGATGTATCTCAGGGGTCATATTCTGATGATATATGAGCAACAAGTCCAGGAAGTTACATCAATATCCAGGAAGCCAATAGAGACAGGCGAGAACCAGGAGTCCAGACAAAGGTACTAATATCATGAAGTGGTCAGCTAATGAACGTCATGTGTAAGCAGAATGTGAAGCCCCAGAGGACACAGAAGTACCCAAAATGGAGGATATGATCAAGTTGGGAAGTGATGATTGTTTGATTGTATCTGGGAAGAAATTAATTTGAAAGTTGGGTGATGCTGGACATAGAGCTGTGTTCCATAAATCATCTGTTTAGCTGTTGTTTATTTTTCTTTTCCACTAAAATACAGTCCCAGGAGGTCAGGAGCATTGTCTTTCTTTTTTATTGTATAATCCCTTGTACCTAGAAGGCAGTCTGATACCTAGTAAGCACAATAAATGTAAGTTAAATGAATGACTGAATCTAATAAGTCAGAAAGTTCTGTTAAATTACTCTGCACAAAATAGTAAGCATTTCTTGCTATTTGCTAGTTCAAGTCACCATATTCTCCCACCATATCCACTACAGTGGTTTCCTAATGGGTTTCCATGCCTCTAGTCTTGTTCCCACTCATCCCTTCTCCCCCATTGTGCAACCTAGTAAATTCTAAAGCCTAATTTCGATCATGCCATTCTCTATTGAAAACCTGTTAGTAGCACGAGGATAAATCCTCCTACATGGGTAATGAAACAGTGATTTGCCTTCTGCTTATTTCTCCAGCCACATGGCCCCTGTTCCACTCCATGCTCTGCTAAACTCCGGTGTATGGTCCTGTGGGACCGCTTTCATTTCCTTTACTAGATTACAATGTCTGTCGTTCTTGCAGTGCCCCATTACACTTGCTTGTCTTGCAACCTGCACTATTCATATTCACCTTCATCCTCTTTTGGTTTGCCTGGCTAACTTCTATTGATCTGTCATAACTTGGCACCTATATCCTCCCCCAGGAAGTCCTACCTGAAGCACCAACTTCATGTCAGGTAGCTCTCCCTACCAGGTGCTCCCCTCATCAACATTTATCACACTCTGTTTATAATAACATGTTTACTGACTTTAAAATAGAGGATACTATGTGAGAAAAGGGGCCATAGTTATCTAATTTGCACATATAGTAATAATGACATTGGAGTTTCGGTAAAGATTATATGAGGTACTACTGTAAGTCCTGTGTTTTAACTTTTCCTGTTGTTATCTCCAGTGCCTTGCATACCATCTGGCAATAAAGTGTTCACTAAATAATTATTGTTGACTATATTAAACTTCTCTACTACTTATCATCATGGGTGTTTCAGTCAAATTTGGATTTAAATATGATATGGATGACCAATTTAGAATATTATTTTATTACTTATCAATTCAAAGGGGGATTTTTTAAAATGAGTGTTGTGTGGACTTTTAAAGTTTATAACTTGAATGGCATTTAACAAGTGTCTCTGAAAAGCACTCAACAGTAAATAAGAATAAAAACATATGAGCTATTTTTTTGCCTAACCTCCTCAACTTTTTCACCCAGCACTGCAAACCCCTGCCCCCTAATAGCTGTCAGTCTGTTTTCTGTATCTGTGGGTCTGTGTCTACCTTATTTGTTAATGAATTTTGTTTATTTGATTCAAGTAAAATTACACAGTATTTGTCTTTTTCTTACTTGCTAATTTCACTTAGCATAACACTCTCCAGGCCCATTCATGGTGTTACTAAAGGTAAGAGTCCCTTCTGTTTTTATGGCCAGGTAGTATTCCATTGTGTAAATGTACCAGAGCTTTTTAATTCACTAACTATTGATGAGTACTTGAGCTGCTTCCAAATCTTGGCTAGTGTAAATAACGCTGCAATGAACATCGGGGTGCATATAATCATTTGGATCTGTGTTTCAGTTTCTTCAGATATATTCTCAGAAGTGGGGTGGTGGTGGGTAATAAGGCAGTTTCATTTTTACTTTTTTTAGGAAACTCCAGACAATATACAAATGATGTGTTATAGAATTGGACACCTGAAACCTGTATAATTTTATTAAACAATGTCACTCTAAAAATTCAATAAAAAATTTTAAAAACAACATAGCAAATGGATTTACATTCAAATTCAAAGTTAAGAAGAAATGGGGAAATCTAATTAGAAATTGGGCAAAGAATTTGAAAAAAAATTTATCCGAAGGTACACAATGACCAATAAACACAGGAAAAGTTGCTTAACATCGTTAGTCATTAGGAACGTGGAAATCAAAATCACAGGAGACACCACTTCATGATGGCTGTCATCAAGTAGAAAGCAATAACAAGTTTTGGCAAAGGAGTGGAAAAATTGCGAACTTCATATATTGCTAATGGGAATGTTAAATAGTGTGGCTGCTTTGGAAAAGAGTTTGAAGTTCCTCAAATTCCCCAATAATTCTACCCCTAGGTATATAATCAAGAGAAAACATGTTCACATGAAAACTTGTACACAAATATTCATAGCATTATTCATCATAGCCAACAAGTAGAAAAAAACAATTGTCCTTTATTTGGTGAATGAATAAACAAAATGTGGTATATCCATTCAATGGGATATTATTTAGCAAAAAAAAAAAAAAATGAATGAAGTAATGATACATGCCACATCATTGATTAACCTTGAAAACATTATCCTAAGGGAAAGAAGCCAGACACGAATGTTGACGTATTGTATGATTCCATTTATATGAAATGTCCAGGATAGACACAATTATAGAAGCAGGAAATAGATGAAAAATAAAAAAAAACATATAAATAAGTAGGTAGAATTTGGCTTTTCTGTTCACCTAGAGGGTAAAGGTTTGGCAGACGGAGGATAAGTGAAGGTATCATATCAAAAATATTGTGGAGGTCTTTCATACACAATGTCAATTGTTGTAAGAACTTTTAATTGCTTGAGATCGATAGAATGTAAAGTTAGAGTCAGAAAACAGAAAATAAGATTTATTTCTGGGGATGTACTTAAAGAAGGGTCATTATTCAAATCACTCTCTTCTGAGGATAACATATCAATGTGAGTAATTCAAAGGATTTGGCTATAGCACCTTGCGGTCCTGAAGTACAATATGCTCTGATCCTTTTGCAACGGAGATGTCACATTCCTGCCGAAAAAGAGCTATCTCTTCGCCTTAACTTATACATGTTTATGCAGTGCTATGGTATTCTTTATGGAACAGTACAATAGCTTGGACAGGGCAAAAATTGCATAGACTGACTTGGATATGAGTCTATGTACTTCTGTCTGTATGTGTGTGCAATAAATAGTTGTTGCTCTAATTATTTCCAGTGGTATCCAATAAGTACTTATTTTTTCATTCTATCTTTGTCTTATATGTAATGATCTCACAGATTTTTGTATATTCATTTGAGTCAAGTGTACTAGAAACAACCCCCAAACCCAGTGGAGTATGATGGTCCCCATGTCACTTTCTGCCTGGTCTGCATCCCACACCACCAGTCCCAGAATTCAATTGCCATACCTGGTGCACGGTGAGGGGTGGAGGGGCTTAGCAGAGGTGAGGTAGATTTCTTGAAGGGTGAAAGGCAGAAAGCAGAAAGGAGGTATTAGCACACAGTCTGGTAGCTGCAGTCATAAATAAACATTATCATGGTTTTTGCATAGAAGGTGATGGGAGATTTCTGGACTTAAATGAGAAAAGCTTTGTGAGCTGAGGATTGGTAAATGGAGACAAAGTAACTTAAAGTGAAAACAGACAAAAAATGATTAAAAAAAAAAAAACCCTGGGGGGTGGGAATCTTGAATTTGAAAACATCACAAATAAAATCTTAAATTCCTCAAGGTAGAAATGACCCAGGCTATGTTTCTTAACCTCAGTATGGTAAAGTAACATAAAAATCTAAAGGACAAATAAAATGTATCAACTTAAACTTTTTTAAAAGTCAATATTCAGGTTAAAGAAAAAAAGGCAACAATGGAACTGTAGACAATTTGGAAATGCATCATACTGAGAGCCCTGCACACCATGGGCTTCCCAGGATATTGCCAGAGGGGCCTTGAAAAGACAGTATATGTTCCTCAGCGCATTTTATTAAATAAAATAATGTTTGGAAATAATGAATTAATCATTCTACTCAAAAACATGTAAAGAGAATTAAGTAAGAGAATTATATAAGATTAAAGAGGATACTATGTATGACTTTTGCCAGTACCTTTCGGAATCTTAAGTGGGTTTTTTTTCCTAGGAGTGAAGGATCGCACACTTTCCAGAACTTATTAGTGTAATTTCCTACATCATTAGGTTAAAAGAGAAAAATTATATGAACTTAACAGGCACTGAAAAACCTTTGCATCCTTTTCTGTGATAAATCTTAGCAAGTTAGGAGTAAACATCAACTTACTTAACTCTATAAAGCATATTTTAAGAAACCTGTATTAAACATTTCATGTAACAGTGAAGTGAGCAAGAATCATTCTCGTAAAAGTCTGGAATAAAACAGAATAGACTGATCTAAGCTTTCACTATTAAATACTGTATAGGAGAAGGTCTTGGCTGATGACATATGAAAAAGAAATTTTATATAAGTTTTAGAAAGGAAAAAACAACCGTTTTTAAATATTTGATTATCTAATAGTTAAATCTAAGGCATTTAACTAAAAGGGCATTAGAAGTAATTAAAGGGTTTAGAATAAACCATACTTCACTAGAGAGTTTCATAAACTAATTCAGAATAAACCTTAGAAATGTTAAAGTCTCCAAAAGAAAGCTCTGATACATTCCTGAAGGACATTAAGAGAAAAGGAGATACTTCCACATTCCTAGGTGAGACAATTCAGTGAAATAGACATTTCACTTCTACCCAGGTTAAAGGAAGTTTATTTAATGTTAAAAGCTTATTTGGAAGGAAAAACCTGTAAGAACAAGACTATTTGGGGTATCCGATTATGGCCTTCTTGTGATCTTAGAAGAATGGAGGATTTAGGCCTGAGGAGATGTGTAAGATGAGTCTGAAGTATTTTCTTGTGCTAGAAGGCAAAGAACCTACCAAGACTGATGTGATGCATCTTGGCAAAAGGATACAGGAGCCAACATGAAGGGTCTCTCATTGAATAAATGTGGTTGAATTTAAACATCAAAAAGAATAGTAAGTTCGGTTGATGGAAATGTACTGAGCATGTAAAAATCTATACTCTCATGATATGTAAGACCAAGTTAAAGTGAAAAAGGAAAAAGTTAAATATTCATTGAACCCATTGGAAATAATTGTGGTATCACTCAATTGTTGAAAATAATAGTAAAAGGAAAGCATTAACAATTTATCTTTCCTTTTTCATACTAACTGCATTGCAAAAAACCGAGTAGTTCCTGTTTTTGAGAAGATCTTTTTTAAGAGAAATATATGGTTTGACACAAATAACCACCCTTTTTATTACAAAATCTTTTATTACAAAATCATATGCATGTCATTCTGCAACATAAGAACATCATGTTGGAATTTAGGTGGAATATTCAAGTTGCTGTCTGTCTCGTGGGAGACATTCACGAACTCTACCACCCACCCTCTAACAAGCCTTACTTCAGCTGGACCCTGTATTTCAACTAACAATGTGGAATGAATGGTAGAATTATAAAGTCACTCTTTTGCAGCCTCTCGAAATCATTGATTCAGGCAATGTTCATTAATGGATGAAACCATTAGAGTTTGCGTTGTCGGATTTCCATGTGCATCAGGTCCTCCTGGGAAACTGTTTAGGGTGCAGCCAAGAATTTGCATTTTTAACAGATTTCCAGGTGACGTTGATGTTGCTGGTCTAAGAACCACACTTGGAGAACCTCTGCATTAGCAGAGATTTTGGTGGGGAATTTTAGAATGGGAAAACCAGGCTGTCATCTCTTGAATGTGCTCATCAGTTGGCATTACTAAAGTGAGGCAAATAGGTATTGTGGGCCTCCAAATGTCACACAAAATAAAGTAGATGGTACCCAACTGGTATTAGGGTTCTCCAGAGGAGCAGAACTGGGACATTGGGTCGGGGGAGAGAGAAAGAAGAGAAAAGACAAGAAAGGAAAAGAGACTGATTTTAAGGAACTGGTTCATGTGATTGAGCAGACAGGCACATCCGAAATCTGCAGGGCAGGCCAGCAGGCTGAGACACGGACAGGGAAGAGTTGATGCTTCAGTGGTGTCCAAAGGCAGCCTGCCGTGGAATCCCTTCCCTGGGGGAGATCAGTTTTTTGGTTGATTTGTTTGTTTTCTATTAAGGCCTTCAACTGATTGGATGAAGGCCACTCGTATTGTGGAGGATAATCTGCTTTGGTCTTCTGTGTTTAGTGTTAGTCTCACCTTAAAGATGCCTTTACAGAAACACCTAGAATAATGTTTAATCAAATATCTGGATACTGTGCACTAGCCAAGATGACATGTGAAAGTCACTGTCACTTGAATATAAAGTGCTCTTGCCAAAAAAAATGGAACCTGAATCCCATCAAGCTACCATATCGGGGGTTTTTTGAATAAGAAATATGAAAGGGAAAAAAAAGGTTAAATGAGAAAACAAGGAATAGGAAAGCTTAGGCTTCTTCAACATGTCAGTGGTATTGGACGAAAGAAGGGAGGAAGGGAAGGAAGAAGGAAGGGGAACCGCTCTAGAACAAAAGCGATTTAAGAGACATACCAACCGAATGTGATATATTCAACTTGTTTGGGTCTTATTCAGACAAATCGATTGTAAAAAGGAGTTATGAAACTATTAGAGTCATTTGTTTATGGAATACAAATTTCCAAGCAATGAAGTTTTTGTTAGTTTCAACAGATTTTGTTATGGCATTTGTGATTATATGAAAATGCCTTATGATAAGAAATATGCTCAGATACTTAGGGATATAATGACAAAATGTGTGGAAACTGCTTTAATATACTTTAGCAGAGGAATAAAATAATGAAAAGGGATAGATAAAGCAAATATGACAATCTTGATAATTTTTGGATTTGATGTTGGGGATGAGAATTCAGACTTGAAATTTTCATAATGAAATATTTTGGCTTTTTCTGTCATTTTATTTTATGTGATATTTATGATTTCTTTTTAAACTTTTAAAATATATTTTTAATTTAAATTATAGTATTGTTCAGTTACAGTTGTCTGTATTTTCTCCCCACCCCTCCCCCTACCCCCTCCAAACCCACCTCTCTCCCTTGCTTCCACCCTCCCCCTTGGTTTTGTCCATGTGTCCTTTATATTAGTTCCTGAAAACCCTTCTCCCCACTGTCCCCTCCCCTCTCCCCTCTGGCTATTGTTAGATTGTTCTTAATTTCCATGACTCTGATTATATTTTGTTTGATTTCTTCTTTTGTTGATTATGTTCTAGTTAAAGGTGAGATCATGTGGTATTTGTCTTTCACCTCCTGGCTTATTTCACT
>PVKM010005430.1:0-47909 GCA_004027735.1 Carollia perspicillata | reverse complement strand
GTGTGGGTCATTTTCTAATCAACAGTGAAAAGTATTAACTCTTCAGTCACTTCTCAGACTTTAACTATATATTTACTGTGATCTAAGCTTCAAAAGGCTGACATTAGGAGTAAATATGTTAACTATTCATTCTTGGAGGTTTGTGGTTCCCATCCTTTCTGGTAATTGGGACTCTTTTTAAAAATAGATTTTATGTTTCAAGATCAGTTTTAAGTTCATAGTAATTCTAAACTGAAAGAACAGAGGTTTCTGTACACCATTGCTCCCACACATGCACAGCCTCCCCCACAACCAACAACCCGCACCGGAGCGGTACATCTGATGAACCTTCTTTGACATCATGATCACCCAAAGTCCATCGTTTACAATGACGTTTACTCTTCATGTCTGTGGGTTTAAACACATTTATAATGACATATACCCACCACTATAGTATCACACACAGATGACTTCTTTGAAAGAACATTTCTGTTAAAAAATATTTTTTTGAAAATATTTTTCAGGCACAGAAATTTTGCAAGAATAAAAAGAAAATGAACTATACAGCAGGCACTCAAATAGCATGGCTTTGTTATAATGTTTATGAAATGCCATAGGAACTGAACTCTTGTTTACATAATTTAGTCTATGGTAAAGCTTGGCTTTGTTATATATCATTTTGCTGCAGTTCCAAGAACCCATGGACGACATTGAGAACTTACTGTACTTGTTACCCAGATTCATTTATTATGAATATTTTTACCTCATGTACTCTATCGTTTGTTCTCTTTTGCTTTCTCAGTATATTTTTATAGGCCATTTAAATATAAATTATGTACATCATGACCCTTCATTTATGTATTTTATAAGAGTAATGGAGATTCTCGTATATCACCACAGTACGATTATCAATTTCAAAATATGTAACATCACTACAGTACTTTTTTCTAATCTGCACCCATATTCAAGTTTTGTCTATATTCATATTTCACTGACCCAATACTGTACTTTATAGCTAGTTTCCCCATTCCAATATTGGGTCCTGGCCAAGGTCAGGTAATGTATTCAGTTGTCATGTCGGTTAGCCTTCTTTAATTTTGGACATTTCTCAGCCTTTCTTTGTATTTTATGACATTCATTTTTTGAAGAATGGATTAGTCCCTAATCCATTTTTCATAGACTGTTTCTTATTTTTAGTTTGTCTAATTACATTCAGGTTATGCATTCTTGGCTGGATGGGAATACCGTACAGATGATGTTGTGCTGGGATTTCTTTTTTAAAGTAGTAAAATTAACTTTGCTGATTCCCACATGATCCCATTATTTATTTGAGCCATGAATAGTGCTTAGTGTGCATATAGAGTTGTGAACACTTGAAAATTTCCACATTAGTGACCCATGGAGTGTGAACCATTAGTGACCCATTCAATAGATGAGATTTTTGGGTTGGATTTAATATGACTTAAATACAGTGACAATTAATGCAAACCCAGTTGTGGTAGAAATTCACACCCATTTCATTTTGTATTTTATCTTATCATTCATTCAAAAAATCAGAAAATGATATATTCAGATTACCTTATCTTCGCTCCTTGTGTTGGCTTTTTTAGAGGATCAATGCAGGAAATGTTCATTTGAAGAATGCTTTTGTATATTTTGCAAGACTGTAATTGACAGCGTTGGCTACCGTGTTTCTTAGAGCCCAACCTTAATAGGATCCAGTAATATTTATTTCTAGTATAAAATTTACCTCTATAAAACAACATGATTTTTTCATTTTGAATAATTAGGAGGTGAAAATTTCAGTGGAATTTTTTTTATTCCCTTTGGCTTTTGGAAAGTTCAGGACTAAGTTTAGTGCTTAATTATTCTAATTCAATAAGAATATATGTCATTTTTAAGAAGTGTTTTTGAATTTTAAAAACTTACTACTGAATTATCCTGCCATAAATATATTTCAGTATTGTGAGACTCACACTTTGGAGCTGACATTGGGTTGGGCTGGTTCCTGTCACCTGACACCTCCATGTAGTACACCTGCCACCTAAGCCACGGCCCCACTCAGTTTCCCTCTTAATCTCTGGGACCATTTTTTATCTCGCACATCTTCAGCCTTTGGGCAGGCCTTGGCCTCAGTCTGCACAGAGCACCAGCTGGCCCCTTCCTATCATGAGGTCAGAGATGTGGATTTGCGCTCTGTTTTCAGGAGGCCGGACATTCTCCTTCTGATACCCCTCATCTCCCCGCAGGTGTGACATGTCACCTTCACACGATCAGGTCTGGGGGCTCCGAGTCACTGTCCCTGCCTGACTCACCCTTGATTGTCTCTTGTTCCCTTTGTTAATTCACACAAACACCCAGGTACAGGGTGTACACGGTGCATTTAATGGGTCTCTTCCGCGCTTATGATTTTGTTGACGACAGGGCCAGAACAACAGGGATCTGGGCAGAATTCTATTGAGGAGTTGACTTGAGTTTTGTTTCTGCTTCTGAAAAGTTCAGCTAGAATGTGTGCCATCGGTGTTTTATTCTCTTTATTTTCTCCGGCTCTTCCCCAGAAAGGGCCAAGGCGCATGTACTTCTTGCCTCGGAGGTATTTGAAGAGCTGAAAGCAGACAGGGCTTGAAACCACCTCTCTTCCTGGCTGTCCTGAAAATCTTGAGAATACTAAATGGGAATGTCCCCTGACAGGGGAGAAAATGAAGAGGAGTAGGTCGAAAACTGTCAGAGAGAGGCTCAACATTTCGTAGAGCCCCGAAGGGTCCACAGTCTCTCTTCAAGTTCTCAGGAGAAGGCAGCAAATTCTTCAAGTGGCATGTTCTCCATGCCTCGGCGGGGCTGGCCCCAGGCACTGGAGTCAAGGGGCTGTTGAATATCGCACCCAAGCATGGCATGAAAGGAACATGGCTTTTGGATGAATTTTTTTTTTAAATGCACTTTTAAAATTATCATACAGGAAAATTAACTGTTTTCTTTTGGAGTACAGATCTATGAATTTTAACACATGTAAATTCATGTAATCAGGTTACGAAACCATTCCATCAACCGCCTCCCAAAACGCTTTCCCTTTCGGTTGTACCCTGTCCTCACCTATATCCCCTGGAAACCACTGACTGGTGTCCCATCAGTCTGGTTTTGTCTTTTTGACGTTGTTAAATAAGTGGAATCATATAGTCTGTATCCTTCTGAGACTGGTTTCTCTTACTCAGCACAGTATCTTCGGGATTTATCCACGCTTTTGTGCATGTCAATAGTTTGTTTTGTTTTACTGCTGAGTGGTACTCTGTAGTATGGATGTACCATGGTCTGTCTATCTTTTCACAAATGCTGATGGACATTTGGGTTGTGGTCAGCTTTGGACTATCACAAACCTGCTATGAACAGTCAAGCACAGATCTTTATATAAACATTATATTTTCTCTGTCTTGGGTAAATACCCAGGAGTGGGGTTTCTGGGTCATTTGGTAAGAATATGCTTGACTTTATAAGCAACTGCTATTGTATACTACTTCCTGGAGTAGTTGTACTATGTAATGTTTCCACCAGCACTGTCTGAGTTCCAATCGTTCTGCATCTTCGCCAGCATTCGATGTCAGTCTTTTTGATGATAGTCGTTGTAATAGGTGTGTGGTGGTTATCTCTTAGAGGTTTTAGCTGGCATTTCCCTAATAAAGGGAAATCCATTTCCCTGGGTTTAAGGGCTCATGTGGCCCTTGACAACAGAGTTACCAGCACTGACTAGTATGGAGCAGAGATGAGATGACTTCCCAGATACTTTGCTGTAATGACTCTGGGACTGGGGAGTGAGGGAAAGGCCCAATAATAACCAAGAATGAAATTCTGTACAACTCAGTAGATGGGATTTCTGGGTCAGATTTAATATGATTTAAATACAATGATGGTTGTTGCAAACCCAGTTGTGGTGGAAATTCACGCCCATTTCAAATGCCTTAGAAGTATCTCAAGTCCACAGATTCATAATTTTGTACATGTTACCTCGTGGTACATCAAATGCTCAATTGCATTACTATTGCTTGGTTATAAAAACTCAGCAAAGTGCTTCAGAAGGATCTCTCATATAATTGCTAATACAGGGATGCCCCAGAATTCTGATTGGACACACACTGGTTCTTTGGATTTAGAACAATAGAAGAAACTGCAAATGAAGTAAGTGAAGACTAAGGATACAAGCCCAGGTGTTAATTAGTCAGTGTCGAATTAATTAAAGAAGGCTACTCATCAACTGCTAACTGCTGCAGACAATACGTCTCAAAGGTGCTTGAACTAAAAGGTGTTAAAATCCAAGGATTTTAATGAGTAAGCCAATGTCTTTCTCTTCTTGGCCCCTAACCGTAAGTGCTTCCTGAAGCTTTAGTGTCAAGGATTCATAGCCGAGTTCTCCCTCGAGGTTCTGCAGAGTGGGTATGTATGTATCACATTCCCCACTTCTTCTTTTTGTTAAATTAATAATTTGTCTGGCATGGAGTTTCTAAAACCCTTGGGATTTGCTGAGTGTCTTTGTTATTCATGAGCCCCTAGGATTACAACTGAGTTCATGCTAATGCAGCCACCCATGCTGGACCTCTAGGTAGCTTCAGGATGGGAGTGGGTCACCTGGAAGGCCAACCATGTGTTTAGAGGGTTGAAACCTTGAGCCAGTCCACCCTCGAGGTCATGGAGGATGGAGGGGAGCTGGAGATCGAGGTAAATCACGTGGTCTGTGATTCAGTCAGCCATGGCCACATAATGAAATTCCACTAAAAATTCTGGACTGGAAGTTCAGTAGAGCCTCCTGGTTGGGGAACACATCAATATGCCTGGAATTTATGTGTCCTGATTCCATGGAGAGAGGGCCCAGACCTCTGCATTTGGGACCCTCCCAGACCTTGCCCTGTGTGTTTCTTACATTTGACTGGCCTGCTTTATATTCTTTTTTTTTAAGATCTTATTTATTTTTAGAGAGAGGGGATTGGAGGGAGAAAGAATGGGAGAGAAACATCAATGTGTGGGTGCTCTTCACTGTGCCCCTTTTTGGGGGACCTGGCCCACAACCTAGGCATGTGCCCTGACTGGGAATCAAACTGGTGACCCTTTGGTTCTCAGGCCAGCACTCAGTCCACAGCAGCCAGGGTGGATTTGTATTCTTTATAGTACTGCTGTAATCATAAGTATAGCACTTTCCTGAGTTGCAAGTCATTCTGCAGCGGGGGCAGCCTCGTGGGACTGAGCACTTGACTCGTGGTGTCAGGGCTCCCTTCTGGTAGCTAGCGCAGACCTGAGCTGCAGAGCACGAGCTGGGAGTGACACAGGACCCTTTGCAGCCGTTCTGTGGGCAGGCCTCTGACTCTTGCCCCTGGTTCTTGCCCCCAGCTCTTGCCCCCAACCCTACCTCCCCTGTCCTTCTTTCTTTGCCATAAACACGCCCAGGCTGTTATGACAGAATCTTGCAAACCACCATCTAAACCCAGGACTTGAGCCAGATAGCATTTTCTCTGATACTGTAGTAAAAGAAATGCCCCAGCTACTCTGCTGAGCCCTCGGGAAAACACAAATATAAACTCCTATTTTTCCCCTTTCCATGGCCTCTTATTTTAGTAAAGGGGTTCAGAACAGATCTCCCCAAGATGTGCCGCATTGGTGTATGAATTATTTTGAGCTGAAGATGATGGAGACCATGTGGTTCATGTTTATAAGAAAGCTTTATCTCTCCTTTAAAGAATTTAAATGAGTGGCCTTGCCCATAATAAGAGTTATCACCAGAGAAAACATTTTATGACTTATGAATAGGGCAGGGCAACCTTCTAATTACTGAACATCTGTTCTTCTCATTGTCCTGCAAAGGATCTTCCTCCCCTCTGAAGCCCCGAGAGGCTTTATCTCATCCTTGGCTCAGAATGTCGTAGCCATGCGTACCTCGTTTTCCCTCTCTGTCTCTGACACTCTCCTGTATGTGGGGTTCCTGCACACAGGTTTATAATTAAGTTTGCTTATTTGTCCTTGTTGAACGGATCCACCTCATGTAGATTTAATATTTGGACAAACCAAAAGGACCTGCGATGGTAAAGGAAAGCCCCCTCCGCCCCACACACATCAGACACAGGGGAGGGCTTTCGCTCCGTCAGCCTTGTGATCTGCTCCTTCTCCGCTGCCATAACAGAATTCGCCACCTCTTTTGCCTTATCCTTTTGGCCTTAAAAAAAAAAAAGAATGCTGATATGTCCAAGTGGATACTTGTGTGGTTCTTCAGAATGAGCATGAATATAATCAGCAAGCCTCAAGCTCTCAGTCCTGGGGTCCATCTGTATTCACCAGAGCCAAGCTGGTGGCTCTTACAAGGCAGTTTGCTGACTTGGTGTTCTCTCTTCCACTTCTCATTTGGTTCTTCCCAGTGCCCTTGGGCAGTGTTTCCAGGCAGAGCAGCACAAACACTACATCTTTAAGAGAAGGAGACAGGATGATCCTTGAGAAGTCTCTCATGAGTTACATGCACTCTGAGCAGAGCTGTCAAGCCAGGCTGAAAGGTCACATATTTCTGAGGCATGAAAAACACACAGTACAGCGAAAGCCTCATGCGTAAGCAAAGCTTCTCATTGCATTCAAAAAGAATTTCAAGGGCTGGGAACTTACCTCTACAATAAAGGTGGCACCTTTTTATGTACGTTAAACCTAAGGACAGTGCTTGCAATCCTCTCTGGCATTAGCCTTACAGAGCTCTTGCGGGTAATGGGCCATGACGTGCTTGGAGCTCCTGGAGAGGAAAAGTGTGGTGCAAGTGTGAATGTATGATTATTGCCATGAGAAATGGGGGCGGGGGAGGGGTGCAGGAAGATTAAATGCTGAAGATAAAATCACTGAAATCTATAAGGGAAATGTAAAACTGGGCCCCTGAAATTTCATACTTCAATTAAATTAAATGACCACATAATGGTACATTCTAATCCTGTGTGCATAAATTAAGATAAAAACAAAATGACACAAAACTGCAAGTATCAGCAGGAAATTGAGGGGCCATTAGTCATTAGGCTCTCTCAGCCCCCTCTCATTATTATTCAGTCCCTAGGAACTTGACAACCACAAAGTGCTTAGCAGTCATTTGTTGGTAAATGTGCTTCCTCAAAGCCGATGCTCTCCCAGGTTCTTCTAGCCGTTGACCCCGAGTCCCTCCATGGGCAGAGGTCTCCCTGGCCTCTTCCCTGCAGCAGCTGCGAATCCGCCCCAGACCTTAGAGGTTCTCCAGGATAATGAGACCTCCAGTGATTAGCTGATATTTGATTTTGATAAAGAGGCAAGTCCTGATTGGTGCCTCTCTTGCCACCTGGCTCCCAACCCGTGGTGACAGAGGTTCACTGTGTGGCTCCTGGTGCTATGCTTGTACGGGAGCTGTTTCTGCTTTGCCTATGGACTCCTAGAAGGGACTCCCAAAACCAGGGCCGTCTGATGGTCCCTGGAGCCCTGTGATAAGTGTGGACTTGCCGCTGTTGTCGTTGTGCTGTGCTGTGCCACCTCAATGGTGAAGTTAAGGAGACCTCCGTTCTTCTGTAAGACAACTATTTCTATTGGAAAAAAACAGTAAATTAATGAACCTTTGTTAGAAGTATGGGTTGTCATTGCAGACTAAGGTAAGGTGTTGATTTTCCGACCAGCATGTAGCAGGAGGTGCAACTGGAGCCAATGTGGTGACCTTACAGGTATGCAGATGTGCCCTGGCATGTCTCGTGAGCCACTGGGGCTGACCTGAGCATCACCTGTTTCCATGAGGGCTGAGCTGCCTCCTAAAGATAATTCTAGCTAAGGAGGAAGGAGCCAGACTCCAGATCTGATGCACAGAGACTGAGCGAGAGGAAGGCAGATTTCAAACATGGCCTGATGCTGTCTCACTCTCCATCCCGTGCCCACACCCAGAGCCTTGTGCCTGTGTCAGTAACATTGGTTCCCAAGCAGTATTCCTGTGGAGCCCTGTTTGTGGATTTAATACCAAGAGAGAGAAATATCCTCGCACCGATTTGCTGTCAAGTCCCATGCACCTCAGTTCCTTCAGGACTCTGGTGTATCACCTGATGGCAGCATCGGGGGAGCCCCCTGGGACCTAGGCTCTTTCCATACATTTTTGAGACAAATCCATAGACTCACAGAAATATCCAAGAAGCATACCTCAGGAGACTAGGGAGCTATGTGAGCAGATGTGTGAGTCAGCAAATCTGGCTTGTTTTGGATCTGTAGGCTGGTCAGGCACGAGGAATCTGAAGTTCACACATATAATTAATATGCTCAATTTTACCTATGAATTCTTTCAGCTAACAATTATTGATCACCTGCTATACCTGGCACTGTACTAGCTTCTGAAGTCATAAATTTCCAAATCAATTAGTAATAAAGAGCTATCACTTGTGATGATGATGATAATGAGGAAGAAGATGATGATGGTAACTGCCATTTGTTGTGTATTGGATTATGCACCATGCACTGTGCTGGGTGTTTAATAGGTATTATTACTAATCTTTGCAAAGTCCCTAAAGATAGTGCTTTTTCTAAATCCATTATCAAGATAAGGAAATTGAGGCAGACTTGTTTTATGGCTAGTAAATGTCAGAGATAGAATTTAAACCCGGTGTTGTATTTCTCCACAATCTGAAGTCTTTCTATCCCAGGAGAGGCTGTTTAATAAAAGAACATTCAGAGAGCCATGGGAGAGAGACAAGAGAAATTAATGCGGCTCTTGATTGCTGAGAACTGAATAGCATGTTTCAGATAGGCTCTTTCAGTGTTCGATCATACAATGCATGGGAACACAGAATGTAAGATTTTGCACACTAAATGTGTACCATATAGTTTTCCCTCATTATTTTTCTGGAAAGAAAGGAAGTAAAATCATACAAAGTATCAGAATATTGAGCTTCTCTTAGCAGCCTGAAATAGTGATTCTTTCAGAGTCACAGTGCTTGATTAATGCCTAGGACTCCATCTGGACCCTCAGAGAAGGCCCCGTGCTGTCTGCCCTCAGGCTCATCCTTTGGGCGGGGTGCGTGCCTGTGCTGGATGATCCAGCTGCGGCCAGCACGGCAAACGTTCTATGTTCAATACAGTCAAAGGACTTCATTTCACCAATAAGAGTTAAACATGTCTAGCATTTACAGGAATACCTTCCTTCAAGAAAACAGAAGGGCACTTACCATCCAAATGAAACCATCCTCCAAGTTGTGAAGTTTCCTGCGTGTGTTTGTGTCTTTAAGATTACCAAGATTAATATGAACATCTTTTTGGAACGATTGCAGGAGTGAAGAGAAAATGAACGTTAAAGTGTTAAGAAGTTAATTAAAGTTCAATCTGGAAGGGAGACGTAGCCTCTTTGACAAGATGATATAAGCCAATAGGAAAATAACTCAATTTCTGCACAGCATTTTAGGAATACGTTTACTTTATCACATGAAGCCCATCTGGTTGTGCATACTAGTACTGACTCGATCTTGTCAGGAGAAAATGTTCTTTTACTAAGAGGCAGTGCTTTATTATTTCCCACAAACCTATGATAAACGTAGTTGATGACCTGAAAGTAAGATGTATAAATATTCCACTTAAAATTTGAGGTTGCGAAGAAAATATGCCACCACGCTAAATAAGCTACTCAGTAACATCTAATCCTAAAGAAAGACAAGACATTTCCTGACACTTGCTTATTGCTGCAGTGATAGACTGGCTATGAACTGTGCTTCCAAATTATTTGCTCTCCAAAAAAATCTATCCCTCTAATGCTGTTACTAGAATGCTCTAGACAAATACATGCAATTTCATGTAATTTTGTCTAGGCAAATCAGCTGAATTTTATGCTGTCATTTTCCCCAGGCGAAGCTGATATCATTACCATACGACTACAGCTAGCAAGCAGTTCTGCAGTTCCCTCCTATCGCCCAGAATCTTTCCCCCAAATGTCAATATCGTTCAAATGCATTCCAGATGAACAGCATTCAAAGGAACAGTTCTGTAATTCTGCCACCCACCTACTCCCCCCTCTGAAAAAAAAGTCAGGCTTAGAGATTTACAAGAGAAATACAGGGGCTCTTCTGGCAAGAACTCAAAGATATCTGATTTAAGTGCTTAATTCTAGGACGTCGAGCAGAGCAGAGTACTCGAGCTGTGAAAGTCAGCCACGTGTTTTTATTGTAGACCTCACTCTACCATGCTACTAATTCATGCTTGATTATGTATGCACCATACCTAAAATTCCATTTCTCAGCACAATTGCAGTCCCCAACAAAGGCTCAGTGAGAGATCCCTCCCTTTCCCCTCAATACACATCCTTGGCTCCTATTAATTTTAATGTAACATATGATAGTAACAATATTCATAAATTCAAAGGACAACCACTGCCACTTCCAGAGCTTTTCCATTTCAAAACATTAATTTTATACAAAGCATGGTTATTTGGGCCAAAGAAAAAGTACTTCTTTCCTATAACTTTCTGCCTAAACAGATGAGTAAAAAATGTATAACTGTAATTTTAATCATTTTAAAGACCAGCTTCTCTTGTAGATACATTTGCTTTTCACATCTTTATAAAGTTACACAATCGGTTTATCTACACTTCTTGTCTTAGGCGGGCTGCTGCAATGACATCGAGACTGAGTGGCTTATCAACAGTAGAAATTTAATCCTCCATTCTGGAGGCTGGAAGTCTGTGATCAGGGTGCCAGCATGGTCAGGTTCTGGTAAGAGGCCTCTTCTGGGATGCAGGAAGCCAACTTCTTGTTGTACCCTCAGGTGTCAGAAAGAGGACTAGGAAGCTCTCTGGTCTCTTTGTATAGGGACACAAGGCACAGTCGTGAGGGCCCCACCCTCATGACCTAATTACCCTCCAAAGGCCTGACCTTCAAATACCATCACATTGAAGATTAGATGTCAATATATGAAATTTAGGGGGACACATTCAGTCCATAACACTTCTCTAGAGATCATAAGGCCCGAAGGACCCCAGTACCTTGCAGGACTACCAGGCTCCATACGATCCATTCATTAGACTGCAAGATCAGTGAAAGCAGGGCCCATGTTTGTCTCATTCCCTGTGGGTCACTTAGTCGACCCTCCAAGAAGGCCCCGTGCCTGTCTGCCCTCAGATTCATTCTTTGGGCTGTGTGTATGTGCACACACATGTGCATGTGTGTGTAGGGAGGATGTGAGAAGGGTACAGAGATCAGGGGGTTCTAGCCCTCCTTCTGTTTTTCCAAGGCAACATTTTCTGCAGTGACTGAATTTCCTCCATGGCTCCAGCTCCATCAGACAGGTCCCACTCTGGTTTCAGTTTCCCAGCTTCCCCTGGCCTGAATTCCAGTGACATTGCCTCTTCCTACTTCCCCTGAGGTCTATGAGTAGCAGTGGCTTCCTCCTCTTGCTACTCGCCTCACCATCCCCTGTTTAGCTGAGCTCAGGCCATTGAATGGCACTCCAAGAGAACTGTTTGAGCTTTCTAATTTGTACAGACATAAATCTGTGGAGCACGTGTCAAATGGACAGTAAGGGTGAGGGATAACAGATAAGGCTGACTTTACTGATATGGGCCCACTAAGCAGAGATTCTGCATTTAATGTTGCAGTTTGGGGCGTTGGAAAGAACTCTAACACTTTGGTTGGTTGGTTGTTAAAACATGGACCAAAAGATGGCCCACTGTGAGTGAATGGGAAATGCCAGACCTGCCTTGGTATAATGTAGAGGAAGGGATTCAAATGCTCAGGGAGATTGGGAAGTTGGAGTGGACTTGTCACTTAAGACCCACTCGCCCACCCTGGGTGGGTCTAAAAGACACGTCTTTCACCATAATAAATGTGTGAGGGGGACCCCATCCTTGAAGGGCTCTGTGATTGCTCTTCTCTATAGTCCAGACCTTAGCATGGGAACTTCAGTCACTGAACTGGGAAACCTGAATGCAATGGGAGTAACTGGATCCCAGCATGTCAAGGGTCAAGTGGCGTCAGGTGGAGCAGTTACTGTCATGAAAAGAGCAACAGTTGGAATTGCTGACAGACCTATGGTATTGGCTAGGTGATTGTGATGTTCCTGGAAGTGAAATAGATAAGAAGCTAACTAAATTATGACAATTTATGGAAGCAGAAAAGCTCTAGGAGGAGTGAACAAATACCTAACTTGAATCATAAAAGCAGGGTCACAGTCCCTCAATCAATTCCCAGACTTAAGCCAGTTCATAGACGCAAAGCATGTGAATGAAGGGGAAGCCACATTGCCCTTGAGGAACACCCCTAGTTACTATGAAAATCTGTACTATGAATCTTTCTCCAAACCTTTTTCCAGAGTGTGAACTGGGGAAAGGAAATATCAGATCTTCTGGGTGACTCCTGGACATTGGCTCTGAACTGGCGCTAATCCCGGGATATCTAAAACGTCACCGTAGTCCATCAGTCACAGTAAAGGCTTATGGAGGTCAGACGATCAATCGAATTTTAGCTCAAGTATGTCTCACGGTGGGTTCACTGGGTCCCTAAACCTATCCTGTGGTTATTTCTCCAGTTCCAGAATGCATACTTGGAGTAAATTCTTTAGATTTTAGAGAAAAAGTATTTATTCCTCATTTGGCTGTGGTCCTCTGGCTCAGTTCCCCAGTAACCTGGAAAGCTGCTGGTTTTGCATGGGGCCCGGACAAAGAGAGCACTGCAACAAGTCCAGGCTTCTGTGCAAGCCTCTTTGCCACCTGGGCTCTATGGCCCAGCAGATCCAGTGGTGCTTGAATGATCAGTGACAGATAGGGATGCTGTTTGGAACCTTCGGCAGTCCCTCTAGGTGAATCACAATGCTCGCCCTTAGGATCTGGGGGCAAAGGCCCTGCCATCCTTTGTGGGTAACTTAGTCTTCTTTCGGGAAATAGTCTTGGCTTGCTAGTAGGCCTTAGTAGGGAATGAAGGCCAGACCATGGACCACAAAGTTACCATGAAATCTGAGCTGCCCATCATGAACTGGGTGTGATTTGACCCACCATGTCATAAAGATGAGCATGTGCAACAACACTCCTTCATCAGTGGAAGTGGTATACAAGTGACTGGGTCTGGGCCCTGAAGACACACATACATATGTAACCTTCATACATAAGAAGTGGCCCAGGTGCCCAGAGTCCCTACTCCTGTTACACTGCCTTCTCTCTCCCAGCCTGCACCTATGGCCTCATGGGGAGTTCTTTATGATCAGTTGATAGAGAAAGAAGACACAGGTCTGATTTATAGATGGCTCTGCACAATACACAGGCACCACCTGAAAGTGGACCACTACAGCATAACAGCCCCACTCTGGGACATCCTTGAAGGACAGTGGGAAGGGAAATATTTCCCAGTGAGCAGAGCTCTAAGAAGTTCACCTCACTGTTCATGGTGCTGGGAAGGAGAAGTGGCCAGGTGTGTGATTACACACAGATTCATGGACTGTTGACAGTGGTTTGGCTGGGTGGTCATGGAGTTAGACAAATCAGGATTGGGAAATTGGTGACAAAGAAATTTGGAGAAGAGGTATGTGGGTAGATGTCTCTGAATAGGCCAAAAAATGTTAAGATACTGTGTCCCTTGTGAATACTCACAAGAGGATAACCTCAACAGAGGAGAATTTTGATAATCAAGTGGATAGGATGACTTGTTCTGTGGATACTAGTCTCTTTTCCCAGTCACCTCTGCCATCACCCAGTGGGATCACAAACAAGGTGGCCTTCATGGTGGGATTGGAGGCCTGAGCTTAGTAACAAGGTCTTCCACTCACCAGTGCTGCCCTGGCTAAGGTCACCACCAAGTGCCTTATCTGACACTAGCACAAACCCACACTGAGTCCCCAGTGTGGCACCGTTCCCCAGTCATGGAAGGAACAGTGTCTTGCTCTTACTGAAACACATTTCCCTTCAATACAGATTTGCCTTCCCTGCACACAGTGCTTCTTCCAAAACTACCTCTGTAGACTTAAAAAATTTCTTATCCACCACCATGCTGTATCGCACAGAATTGCTTCTGATCTAGGAACTCACTTCATAGTAAAAGAAGTGTAGCAATGGGCCCATGCTTATGGAAATCGCTGGTCTTGCCACATTTTTCTCCATCCTAAAGTAGCTAGATTGACAGAGCAGTGGAATAGCCTTTTTTTTTTTAAGATTTTATTTATTTATTTTTAGAGAGAGGGGAAGAGAGGGAGGAAGAGAGGAAAAAAGAGAGAGAGAAACATCAATGTGTGGTTGCCTCTCACGTGGCCCTCACTGGGAACCTGGCCAGCAATCCAGGCATGTGCCCTGACTGGGAATCAGACTGGCGACCCTTTGGTTCGCAGCCTGTGCTCAATCCACTGAGCTACACCAGCCATGGCTGAAATAGCCTTTTGAAGACAATTACAGGAACAGCTAGATGATACTACTTTGCAGCTCTGGGGCAAGATTTCTTCAGAAGGCTGTTTATGCTCTGAGTCAGTGTCCAATATATGATGTTGCTTCTCTTATAGCCAGGATTCATGGGTCCAAGAATCAATGGGTGGATATGGGAGTGGTACTATTCATTATTATCCCTTGTACCTCACGAGCAAGATTTTTGCTTCTTGTTCCTGTGACTTCATGCTCTATTGGCCTGGAAATCTTGGTTCCAAAGGGAGAGATGCTTTCACTAGGAGGTACATAAATGATTTCATTGAACTTGGAGTTTAGATTGCTACAGCCACTTTGGGATCCTCACGCCTCTCACTCAAAAGGCAAAGAAGGGAGTTATAGTGTTTGCTGGAGTGACTAATCCTGACTGTAAGGAGAAATTGAACTGCTACTTCACAATGGAGATAAGGAAGAGTATGTCTGGAATATAGGAGATCCCTTAGAGTATCTCTTAGTATTATTGTGCCCTGTGATTTAGGTCAATGGAAAAACCACAACAACCCAATCCAGGCAGAACTAGTAGTGGCCCACACCTTTCACTGATGAAGGGTTCGGTCACTCCACCAGGTAAAGAGCCAAGACCAGCTGAGGTGCTTGATGAAGGCAAAGGGAGTGCAGAATGAATAGTGGAAAAAGGCAGTTTTAAATATCAGCTATGACCTCATGATCAGTTATAGAAAAATGATGTTAGTAATCCCATGTAATTGTCATGAATATTTTATTTTGTTATAAATACCTTCCTGTGTGTATGTACCCTTTTCTTATTTTTTGCATTTCCTTATTGTGTAACATAAGGTGTATTGACTTTATATTGTAATGAAATATTGTTAATTTTTCCATTATAGTATTTAAGTTATGGGCTATCGAGGAGAAGAATAAACCTCACTCAAGGTTTCTACCTCCCCTTTGGGGAAAGAGACTAGTACACTTTTGTACACAGAATAGTTGTTTCATGTTAGGTGGAATTATTATCGTCTTTAATTAGAGATTAAATATGGTTTAAGGAGATGTTCATGGTTGCCAACCTGACAAAGGATGGACTTGTGATGGTTAATTTTATGTGTTAACTTGACTGGGCAATGGGTGCGCAGATACCTGGCTCAACATTATTTCTGGGTCCGTCTGTGAGAGTGTTTCCAGAAGAGATTAGCATTTGAGTTGAGTAAAGTAGATTGACCTCCCAAATGCAGGTGGGCCTCATCCAATCCGTTGAGGACCTGAATAGAAAAAAAAGGAAGAGGGAAAGAGAATTCTTTCTGCCTGATTATTGAGCTAGGACATTGATCTCCTACCCTTGGACAGCCCTCTAGTTCTCAGGCCTTCAGACTTGGACTAGACTTCCACCGTGAGCTCTCCTAAAGATCTCAGGCCTTGGACTTGAGCTGGAGCTAGGTCCTTTCCTAGGTCTCCAGCTTGCAAACAGCACATGGTAGGACTTCTCCGCCTCCATAACATATACCTCCTGTTGGTTCTGTTTCTCTGGAGAACCTTTACTTAGTATGCCTGCTGATTCAGAAATTCTGGAGCTATCTGAGTTTAGGAAGCCCTCCAGGTGATTTTAGTGCAAGCTGAGTTTGAGAACTACTGCCCTACCGGCCTCAGGGCCCTCTCTCCAAAGCTGGAGAACTCTGAGCCCCAGACTTATCAGCACATTTGCAGGAGGCCTACATGTTCCCTAAGTGAAACCATCCAGCTTCTTATCTACATCAATTAATAAAGCAAGTACAGTACCACACCATATTGATGAAACTCATTAAGTAAGAGTTCTCCTTTACTAACTCCAATTAATTCTTCCCAATTAGCAGCCAAACTTCAACCGAATAGCTTTTCATTTTGACCTGAAATTATCCTTTTCAGACATGCTAATTTAGCAATGTTGACAATATTCAGAGTTTAGGAAACTTCACCTAGATTCATGTATATCCCCACATCCTAAATTCATGATTTAAAGCAGAAACTTTTAATGGGGTTGGATCCCATGCATCTGACATGTTTATTGAGCCCCCTACTTGAGTCAAGGCCTTCGGTTTATAGCAGTGAACATGGCGTTTATCAAGCTCCCTGGCTTGTTAGCCTTCATTAGGTGACAACGGAGATAGGGTTTTTTTTTTATGTTTTAGATAAAAACTAGGTATTTTTAAAGATACTGTATGTTTATCGTGATGCTGAAAAACTTTAGGAAACATAGAAAAACAAATAGCCATGGACAACTGTCTCAGTAAGAAATTGAATGATGGTACCTCATCATTCAGAATCCTCTACCCTAGATGCAGAAGTCCTGTGAAGATAACCAAAATAGCAGTTTTCCAGGGTAAAACAAAATTGAGGTTGTCTTCCTCAGATATTCATTATTTAGGGTTGATTTTGGCTAAGCTGCTGGCTTCTTGCCCAACCAGCTGTAGACAAAGAAATCAGGGTCACATAACCTATCTTCTCATGGCATCTCAGGGAGAAGGAGCCGCCTTGCAGCTCAGACTGAGACAGGCACAGAACATGTTCAGCTGCAAGCACTATCCTGGTCCAATGTCTTCTGCTCTAAAAGCAGAAGGATTCCTCTGGAAACTTCTCGTTTGTATTTATCAAGCCTTGGCGGATGCAGGGCAACACACCTGTGTACAATTTGGGATTTAGGCATCAAGAGCTTAGGAAGGCCTACTTAGGGTTAAGTAGGATGGGAGAGAAAAATGTAAGCATAGTGGGGATCGGCTGGCATGAATAGTTCCACTAGACAGAACGTTTCATATGTTGCAACCAACAAATTATTCTTTCTGTGTTTGCAGCTCTGGCCCAATCTTGCACTGCCTTACAGATCAGCCTAAAGGGCCTATCAACCCAGAAAATCCCATTACAGACCTTATGTCCACTGAAATGAAAGAACACAGAAATAAACTTTCGCTGTGCAGGAAGAAAGGTAATTTTGAATGTCCTCATTTCAATGGGATCACATGTTTGCTCTAGGGGAAACAGGGAATCTTTTAGAAACCAAATAAGTTGGGGGGTTTTGATAAGAATTTTCTGAGTCACAGCAGTGGTATGCAGAAGGCCTAATCTGGCCTGTTTGGAGGCATTATTGAACAGCTGCTTTTTATTCCATAGCTCAAGACAATACTCTCTTTGCCATGAATTTCATGGGGCTTTAGGCAAAATCCTACAGCAATTCATAATCTGTGCATTGAAGGCACCATGACATGCTCTCTCTCACATTCAGGCACCACAGTTCCGGCTCTGGGGTTCTCTAATTGGATACACCAAAGCTCTGTTATTAGGTAAACAAGTCGCAGCTGTGGTAATCAGCCCTTAATTAAAACACAGCCATATAAAGCTAGCTAGCATGCACTGCCATCCTCATTTTGGTTTGTTGCATAAAACTATTTTATCTTGAGATCATTCATTTACCATAATCATTTCCTGTTTCTGAGATGAAATTTCCACTCAGAGAAATTTATAATGGTATTCTCTCTTTTATATCTAACAGTCAACATCACAGTCTGATGAGATTCCCAGAAAGCAGCATTCAATAAAGGGGAATGTTTTACATAGTTTCCAAAGTGTCTTGAGGGCTTTCTTCATGAACTGCCATTAACATCTCTGAGCCTATTCTATACCACCCTGAAAACTGAAAGCTGAATATAGAATTACTACAATTGCTACAGTTTTTGCCCCAGTGGTCAGAGCTTCCTGGTAAAGTGAATGTATGCCATTGTTCCAGTACCAAGAAAAAAAGAATCTAAGTGCCTGTAGATCTAATTTCAGCAAATTCCAATTCTCACTCTCCGAAGTGAAAGAAAACATCTCTATTGATTTCCGACATAAACAACTGGATCGAAAGAGCTCGCTGTTTTTGTTCAAGGTCTCTCTCTCCGTCTTTCTTTTATTATTATGCCCTCCTTTGCTTTACTTGCCTTTGATTGGCTTGCTATAGAATGAAATCACCTTTACACCTTGTGTTCTGAACAAATTTTTTTCCTCTGTAGAATTTGAGGGTTATGAGACACTGCAATCAGGTGATCAGATGCTGTGTGGGTGAAGTCTGAACTGGCTACGACATTATCCAGGTGTTCTCATGAGTTTGTGGCACTGGATGCAGACTTGGTGGCTAGAGCATTGGTTTAGGCTCATTGCTTTAATTATTGATGGGCCGGATCCTGTCTTTGGAGATGGTGCAGCCACCAGCATCTCTGCCAAGGGCAGGAAAAACTGTGGGCATGAAACAATGGTATTTTGCTATTTCACAGTGAATACAGCTTTTTGAGAACTCATATTTGTTATAAGCCTGAGGTGTCTCCCAGGTATTTATTTATATATTCATTCATTCATTCATTCACTCATTCATTTTTATAAATTAAGATAGAATTTGCAAACTAAAATATTTACTCTTTTAAAGTATATAATCTGGTGGTTTTTAGTTTATTCACGAAGTTGTACAACTATCACCACTATCTAATTCCAGAATATTTAACTCACCCCCAAAAGAATCCCATACCCATTGGTAGTTACTCCCCATTCCTCCCACCTGCAAACTCCTGGCAACCATTTATCTGCTTTCTGTCCACATGGATTTGCCTATTCCAGGCATTTCTTATAAATAGATTCATACAATATTCCTTTTGTGCATAGATTCTTTCACTTACCATAAAGTTTTCAATGCTCATCCATGATGTTGTATGATCAGTACTTTATTCTTTTCTTATGACTCAATAATATTTTATTATATGTATATACTACATTTTCTTCATCCATTCATTAATTGATAGACATTTGTGTTGTTTCTACTTCTTGGCTACTCTGAACATAAGCATTCACATACAAGTTTTAAGTAAATTTACATTTTCAATTCTTTTGGGTTTCCATCTAGGAGAGGAATTACTGGTCACATGGTAATCCCATATCTAACTTTTTGAGGAACTACCAAACTATTTTGCAAAATGGCTGAACCATTTTACATTTTTACTGGTACTAATTTCTCTACATCCTGTCAACATTTGTTATTGCCTTTTTTATTGTAGCCATTCTAGAGAGTGAAAAGTGGTGTTTCATACGGTTTTGATTTACATTTCCTTAATGACTAATGATGTTATGCATCTTTTCATGTGCTTACTAGCTATTTCTATATCTTCTTTGGAGAAATGTATAGCTATTAACTTTATACATTTTTAATTGGATTATTTGTCTTTTATTGTTAAGTTGTAAGAATTCTTTAAATACCCTAAATTATAGGTATGTTCTAGATACCTTCCAAAATATAACTTGTAATTATTATTTTTTATTCTATGGATTTTCTTTTCACTTTCTTGATTGTCTTTTGAAACACAAAAGTTCAAAATTTGAATTCAGTTCAATTTATCTGTAGTTTCTTTTGTTACTTGTGCCCTTTACTTATTTTTACCAACTTTTTTATATCACCACACTGATCCAAAATAACGAGATGAGTTAAGATATTGTGTCTGCCCTCATGTCAGTCTGATTTTTTCATGAAGCAAAAAGATGTGTAAACAGATGCATCGAGGAGTCTCATCTCTGGATAGACTCATCATCTATTTCATTCAGGGGTCAACCAGAAACGAAAAGTGTACCAGATATTCAGTCAGCAAAAAGGACTTATACAGGAAAAAGAAAGGACTGCAATCTGGTACTTGCAGCCATGGTGAGCCATGTGCAAGTCACCGAGACGAAGAAGGAGGAAGTCCTTTCTAGAAGAAAAGAGAAAGTAAAGGGAGAAGCCATTACAACCATGGAGTTCTTCCCATAAGGCTTTCGTGACCAACATAGGGTGTGAGAGCTCCTCCTTTAGGCCCTCCTGATTTCTACCTTGGTTAAGGTCTCTGTCATAAATTTTGACAGTGTTTTTTGCTCACATGTAACCTCCTCAAAGAAACCTTTACTGACAAGCTGCTTTAAAGAGCACTTTCTGTTACTGGCCCCTTGTCATTTCCTGACTTTATTATTTTCCCACCGCATTGTAAGTTCCCGAGAGACAAGAACTTAGTCTTCACTGCTGAATTCCAAGCATCTCCAACAGCACCTATATAGTAGCTGCCCAATGAATATTGGTAAAAAGAGTAGCTATTACTATCATAGATATAGAAAGGGATCAATTCTACTGAGGAAAAGTATAAAGAAAGCCCTCTGAAATATGGGGAGGCTTGAGCAGAGTCTTGAAAGACAAGTTGGTGATAGGGATGTGGTAGAGAAAACCAAACTAAGAGAAGTCAGGCAGAGGGGGTGTGTGGAGAAAGTTCCACAGGGACTTCATTAGGACATAGGAATTCATGAAATAATCCACTCTGGTGCCAGCATCATTCTCATGGGTGCGTTAGGAAAATGAAGTGAGGGAAAGACCCCTGGAAGGGTCTTCAGGGGTCCTGTAGTCTGGTCTTTACTTTGCCACTAATGTGTTATTGGCTTTGGGCAAAACCTTGTAACCTCTGGCCCTAGGTTCATCTATAGAACAAGGTGGCTGATCTTTAAGATAACCTCCATCACCAAGAGTCTAGAATTCTGTTTCAGAAAGGAGACTAACTTTTAACATTTTTATAGTGAAGGATCATTTCTTTTCTTTTTCTTGTTTATTTTTTAGGTGAACTATAGCTTACATGCAATCATGATCATGATTCTTAAGTGTACAACTCAAAAAAGTTTTACATATGTGTGCACCTTTGTAATAACCACTCTGATCAAAATATAGAATGTTTCCTTCACTACACAAAGTTCTCTCATGCCTCTCCCTAATGAACAGGTCCTCAGAGGTAAACAACTATTCTAACTTCTGTGAACACAGATTAGTTTTGTCTGTCTTTGAACTTCATTTAAGTGGAGTTTAAGTACATAGAGTATGTACTGTATTCCGACTTTCTTTTCTTTTTGACCAATATAATATCTGTGAGATTGATTCATCCATGTTATTATACGTATAAGTGAGACTCGTTTTCTACTGAGTAGTATCCCATTAGATGACTGTGTCACAATTCATTTATCTATTCTCATGTTGAAGAACTTTTGAGTTGTTAGAATTTTTAGCTATTATGAGTAAAGCTGGTTTGGGCACTTTTGTGCATTTTTTTTGTAGACACATTCATGCATTTTTCCCTTTGGGCTTGCACCTATGAGTGGAATTGTTGATTCATACAGTAGACATGTGTTTAGCTTCAGACATGTATACTGTCAAATATTTTCCAAAGTGGTTCTCATACATTCCTGTAAGTAATGTATGAGAGTTCCAGCTGTTCCGTATCTTTTCCAAAAGTTGTAATTATCAGCCTTTTGAATTTTAGCCATTATGCAGTATATGTAGTGGTCTTCTATTGTGGTTTTGATTTATAATTTGCTGATGCAAATTATGATGATCCTCTCTCATGCTTATTTGGACATTCTTTTGGGAAAGGGGAAAAGAAATGCCTGTTTAATTCTTTTTCCTACTTTAAATTAGGTTGTTTCAGGGGTTTTTCCCTATGGATTTGTAAAAGTTCTTTATTCTGGACATAAATAGTTGTCATTAATATATATTAATTTATACCAATTACATATAATTGTACATAGTATATATGCATTTATAAATATTGATATAAGATATACATGTTATATATATATAAATATCATGAATAGTAGTTATTAATTTTACTAAAATCCCATTTATCATTTCTTTTTTAAATTATTGGTGCTTTTCATGTTCTGTTTGAGAATCTTGACTATCCCAAGTTCATATACATATTCCTTTTGTGTTTCTTCTGAAAGCTGGATTATTTTCACAGTTAGGTTTATAATCAATCTTGAATTAATTTTAGCCTATGGTGTGAGGTAGACATCCAAATTCACTTTTTCCCCTATTGATATTCAGTTTCTCCAGCACCATTTATTCAAAAGACCATTCTTTCTTCATTGCATTGTAGTGTTGCCTCTGTCATTAGTCACATTACTGTACATGTGTGGATTTATTTCTGAACTCCCTATTCTGTTCCATTGCTCTATTTGTTTTTCCATGTGCCAATACCATCATGTCTTTTAATCTTGTAGTATAAGTCTTCCAACCTTTTCTTCTTCTGATTGTCTAGTCGTTTCTAGGCTTTTTGCATTTCCATATCCATATACATTTTAGAACCGACTTGTCAGTTTATATACACGCACATACACACACATAAAATGGTAGGAGCGTGACAGCGATTGCATTGAATCTATAGATCAGTTTCGGGGAGAACTGACATCTTAATAACCTTGAGCTGTTCAGACTATAAACTTAGATTATCTCTTCATTTATTTGTCTTCTTTAATTTTTCTTCTCAACATTTTCTAGTTTTTAGCAATAATTGGAAAATAAAATAAAAATATAATTTGCAATAAATAACATCAGAAAATCTAACACCGGTGGTTTATTATAAGTCACCCAGCAGATGCTGCTTTCCAAATGCACCTCTGTGTGGGGAGGATTTGTGGACCTCATCTGCCAGGGCATCCTGTACAGATATGTTAATTTTTTGTTATTTTACTGATAAACATTATATCTGACTCATATTTATTTGGTCTTCTTTAGGAGTATTGATTGCATATGGAACTCTAGCTGAAAATTCATCTCTTCTTAGAAAAACTCAAAGAGGGTAAGAAATAATGAAATTGTTGCTTCGTTTATGATTATTTTTTCTACTAGGAATTTAAGCTCTTGAATTCTGAATCTCTTTACTCTTCCACATAGTAACCTGATTATTGCCGAATTTCTGGGTTCTTGTTATTTATTATTCATTTGTTTCTTATTATAATACTTTTAATCAATATTATTTTTTAAAGTACTCTTACAAGGATTATTCCACTCAATACTTAAAACAATTCTGAGACTGCGATAGGGCCAGCAGTGTCTATTTTACAGAAGATGTGACTGCCAGGCTCAGTACTTGCCCACACTCACCCAGCCGACTAGGGAACTGTCTAGAACTCGTCACCAGTTCTGCTGGTAGCAGTAGTATTATCACTGTTTCTACAGCAGTATTTTTTTCATTGTTCCTAAAATAGAGCAGAGTAGAAGGATAATTGCCTCGATACTATGCTTCACTTTAAAATCCATAGCCTAATTTAGAACTGACTACACAAGCACAGAAAATTAGATCTTGAAAGGGAACTATGCTGTTATGAAGGAGTCCAATTTCTTCTTATTGCTATAAATTAATGAGATAAAACTACTTTAAAACTACTTTGTGATGCAGTAAAAGTAGATTAACTTTGAGATTCCTTTTTCTACTTAAAAGAGAAATACCAACCCAGTGCTGACAAGAAGCGGGTCCCTCACACCCAGCAGCTGGCCGTGCTGCCGTTGTCTTTACGGACTCCAGTTTGGCAGTCAGAGCCCAGAGGGCCATAAAGGTGTTCGCATCTTTTAGTCCCATTATCTCATCCCACGGAATTTATCCTGCTGATATGATTCTGTTGGTATTGATTTTTTGAACATCAAAACTGAGTCCTTTATTAAAATATTACAACTAGCTGCAATTGCAAGACATGAATGAATGTTTATTCAGAATGAAAAAACAATAAATGTATAGGTACAACTGCCCTGCTTTTGTAGACTTTAAAAGTGATCCATCCTTATATAATACATACCGGTCTCACCTCCTAAGCTCGATGTGGAATGCGGTGGGGCTGCACTGTCTACCGGCAGCTCTCAGTGCATGCACCAGGGCGGGGCCTTAGGAGGTGACATAGTTTCATGGTGTGGCTGGCGCACTGTGATTGGGCGTGCTGCTCCTCCTCTTCACAGGTCCAACTATTTGATTTTCTTCTTCTTCTATTTCTACTGCCCTTCTTACCCAAATTATCGGTGGCTCTTGGATGTTGTTTATTCTTCCCTTCCTTGCTTTCCAGCCAGATCTGCAGGCTCCCAGGCTGCAACAAGAGAGGGAAAAACCTTGATGTTTTGGCCAGAGCCTGTTTTGAACCCCGCTAACTAAAAAGCCTATAGAGCCGACTGTGAACTTGCAGCACCACAGGGGAAAAAGGAGAAAGAACTATTTCAAGGCCCTTTCCTATTACAGACTTGGCTTGACTTGTAGAAATGGCTTACAGGAAAAAAATGGCATTAAAGAATAAGTTAGAAAAAAAATAGAGCTGATTCAAGTTTCAGCTGTGTTCCTGTATGGGATTAGAACAGCCATATTAGTGTTTTCCCCCTGGACCTATAAACCGAGTGCATGTACATGTATTTAAGCGAATGCTTAGATTGCCTGAACTTCTCAGGACTGGGCCAGGGAGTTCAAACTGCTGGGGAAGGGACCATTGGTGGCTTTCTGGTTGTTTATTACTTACATGTATTTTTCATGATCCTTCAGTCTCCAGGTTCTGTTGTAGCTTTCACTTCCCCAGCTACTTGTATTTCTCTGCTGTCTGCCTCCGCTTTCCAACCCTACTCTTGGAATTTAGTCTTACTGGGAGGATTAAGAAAAGAAAAACATAACTCTGTGCTGAGCTCATTTTACCATATGTTACATTATAGCTTAAAGCCAGAGAGCTTTTGAAAGACTCAACCTGAATTCTCTTGTACTACAGAATAAGTCAGAAAGAGCCAGAGGTGAGAGACCCAGACGCCATAGGTTCTAAGCCTTAATCAATCGTGTTTTGCTCTCCAGAGTCGCCGGTTTATTTCATTCCAATCTAAGCTGACTCTCAGGGGGCACAATTGTTCCATAGACTTTAAGAGAAGCCCATTGTTTCCCAAAGGTTTAATAACCACACTGTGGCAAAAGGCCTTTCAAAGTATTATATGACCCTTCTTAAAGCATTTGCTCTATTTCTGAGGTAATGAAAGGGATATGAAAAGGATTTTTCTCAGGGAACAAGCCCTGAAAGAAGTAGGTAGCTCTCTTTATTCTTTGTGTCTCCCTCCTTTCTGCAGGCACAAAATATTCTTGGTATATTTTGAGCTCCACAAAGTTGAGACTTTGTGTCACTTGTTATTTGTGGATAATCCGTGAGGGAAAAAAAAAAGGCTTCTTTAAGTAATTGTTCTGCATTAGGCCTTGAATGGGAGGCAAAAGGGGGGGAAAGAATCCAGCACTTTGGGACATGTCTTATTTACTATCCACTCTGAGGCCATTTGACTGTGCTGCTTGCTTAGGGAACCAAGAAAAATCTCGAAGCCTGGAATGGGACACATTTAAATGGGAGCTCGTACTGGCGCTTTCTTCATCATAGCTTAAATGTCCATGGAGCGCTGAGCGCTGGAAAGAACATAGAAAGCATGTCATCTCTCTCCTCAAACACTCACACAAAGAGAAGCAACTTGGCAGAGAGCTGTACACGTGCGCAGTTCATGTAAAATATGCACTCTCCGTGGTGGTTTCAGGACAGGGCGTTCGTAGGGGGAGGCTTACATACCGTCTGTGGAGGAGGAAAATGAGGGATTGGGGGTGGGGGCGGCGCAGACTCCAGGGATAATGTCCAAAACCATCCACCCCTTTGGCTGACCCACTGTGAATCCACTGAGGGTCGATTTTAGGAAGAGGAGGACCAAAGAAGAGTAAGAGAACGCCAGAGCTGTACAGAATAGCACAGTGTATACCCCCAGATGCTGCAAACTGACCACTCACTGACAGAATTAGACCTGTGTTGGTGAGGGTTGCCAGGCTTGGTGTGTTTAACCAATGTAGATTTGAATGCCTTGAGGCTGGGAAGAACTCCAGAGTTCATGGCAGTTTCCAAGCTGGTCGATTGTCTCACAGCTGGCATGTGTCATCTGCCTCCGTTGCCTGATCTCTGAAGGCATTCGAGTTAGTGACTCCGACAGCTTCATTTTGCAGTGAGGGAATCAAGGCCCGCAGGAGGGGGTTAACCTTGCCAAGGCCACGTAGTCAGTCATGACGGAACCTGTGTTCCCTAACACCCAGCTCAAAAAATAACAATTCCGTCGTTCACTGTGAGCTAGGCAACACGCTAAAAGGTTTCTGTGGAGTATTTTATTGAGTTCTCACAACAGCCTTAGGAGGTAGGTCCTGATTACATCTCCTTCTTCTGGACAGGGACACTGAAATGTAAACGGGTGAAGGAAAGTCATCAGTCGATGATGAAATCTCCCGGCTAAGCCTTTCCCTTCTGTTTTCTTCTGCAAGGCGTTTAGTAGAGGATGCCAGTGGCTTTGTGGCTGGTTTTTGGAGGAGGGTGTTGAAGAAGCCAGATTAAACAAAGTAGCTCATATGAAAAATTCCGTGGAATATCGGCTCAAGTTGAAAAATTCAGTAATGTTGTTGCTACCTTTGTTCAAATTGACTGTAAGAACTACAAAATACCCCCAATCTGCCTGATATTTTAAGTAGATTATAGACTGAAGTGGGCACATCTACTATAACTTAGAAAAATTATACTTTTAATCTGTTACTGTAGCCTTTGCTCTGACTTTTTTTTAAAAGATTTTATTTATTTAATTTTAGAGAGGGGAAGGGAGAGAGAAGGAGACAAACATCAATGTGTGGTTGCCTTTCACATGCCCCCTCACTGGGGACCTGGCCTGCAACCCAGGCATGTGCCCTACACTGGGAATCGAACCGGCAGCCTTTTGGTTTACAGGCCTGCGCTCAATCCACTGAGCTATGCCAGCCAGGGCTGCTCTGACTTTGACTGCAATTAAGACTTCTAGTTTGATTTTGACCTCTTGAAAAACCTGAGGATATTTGCTTGACTATTGGGTTAGCTGTATTTTTATTTCTCTTTCTTCGGTGACATCACAAACAGGTTTTAGATTTCACAGAAGAAAGTGATGGAATAATTTCTGGAGATTTTTATAAAGGGCTTTGTTGAATCTGTAATCAAATGAATGTGTAAACAGTTCTCACTTTATGCGATAGATGGACCCTAAGAGGTTGTGATTACATCGTTTTTAGGGGGCACTGAATCCAATTTCATGATGCAGTATGAGAGCTGAGAGAAAGATTACATGTGATCAATGAATCGTTTTTTAAATTGAGGAATCATTTTAAAATAAATGAGCATTCACCAACTTGTCTATTTTACCAGTTACAATTTTAGCAACGTACATTTCTTAAAACTCAAGCATAACTACGAAGACATTTTGAATATTAAATTTTTTCTCAGATGATGTTATAATACACAAAAACTTGTCCCAAGGCTCAATACTTAGTATATGATATTTACAAGCAACTGAAACAGTGAAAGAAATGGACTTTTGAGATTGGTTTCCCTGGATTGATAGATAATAGCCAAGGAGTATTGATTTTCACTTGTCCATTTCTTTTTCATTCTTTACTCCATGCTTCAAAGGGGTCAGCTCTGAGCCACTTAAACACAGGACAATCTCTTACTTTCTGCCCCTTCCTGTGGGATAAAACAATGTGAGGCTAAAACCTTTGGCAAGCCTTAGAATCCTTTGTTCCTCCAGTGCTTTGTGAAATGAAGAAAGTGTGTGAATTTCACATGAGGTAGAGAAAGCTCTACTGAGATACTTGGACTCAACTCAAAAGTAGGAGAATCAGAATGGGGGATGAATTTCATATTTTTAACATTTACTGCTTTAATTTGTGGGTTAATGTAACTTTCCTCTACAGCATCCCTGAGCTTTTAAAAGGACCATGATCTCATGAGCTCAGGATGTGGGACATGGATGCTATATTTTGGTGACGTGTGGAGTTACTAGGACAGCACACTGAAGTAGATTCAGAATGGAGGCTCACGTTCTAGTTTAAGCAGTGTGACCTGGATAATTTCTTTGCATCTACTGGACTATTTTTGATATGAATAAAACAATACCTGCTCTAACCACATCTGGAGGCCATCTGAAGCATAGAATGAGAAGAACGTGAAAGAGCTTTCATAATATAGCAGAAAAAGTGGGGAAATGTGATTAAGTGGTATGGGACCCCATGGTTGGTCTGCCTCAGATGCCACAGAACTGAGTCAAAAGAAGGCTGAGAATTTCTTCTTGGCTGCAACCCCCAGTACGTAATGTCCTGAGGCAGAGTGAGGGGACAGCAAAACTCAGCAATGGGGATCCCAGGAGAAGTGGATGAAACCCACAAGGCTCATGTGACAGGGAAGAGATGGTCCCTGTCTGCCATTTTCCCTCCTCTGCCCTTGGTCATAGTCTCCACGGAGAAAGGCCACATTTAACACTCAGGTTGAGGGATGACAGAACGAGCTGTCCTTCGGGTGGACACATACCTTCTTCCCGAACATCTTTTGGCCAAGGCCCTCTTGCCGTATCTCCAAATGTGATCAGGGCTACCAAGTGTGCATGTTAATCTTCTCTTTTTTAATTTTCCTTTTCTTTTGTCATATTTGATTCTAATGTTTTATTTTTATTTAAGATTTTCATTGTGCAACATAACCTGTATTGGGAAAAGTACATAATATATACACTCAGCTTCACATGTAATTCTCCAGAAAACCCTCCGTGTAAACCACCCAAGTGGATACTGCTGCACCCTTAGAAACTCCCGGTCCACCCTTCCCAAATCGCGGGCCAGTTCTTCCCCTGGACGTCACTTTATCTGGACATCTTCGATAATTTTCTTTTTAAAATTAAATTATGCATCCCTAAAGAGTAAAATTTAGTGTCCTCTGTTTTTCAAGTTTATGTAAATGAAATAATGCTATATGCATTTTTGTGTCTTTTCCCTTCTCAGCATGAAGTTTGTGCCTTGAAGTCATATTATTGCATGCTGTTATAGAAGATTTATTTATTGCTGTATAGTATTCCATTGTGTGACTCTAGCCCAATTTACTTATCTATCCTACTATTAAAGAACATTTGAATTGTTTTCATTTCTGGGTAATATCATGTTGTGATGAATGGATGAGTGTTACAGGGCCATAGGTGATCTTAAAACGTTTTTACAAAGTCGATGTATCAGTGTACAGTTTCACTACACACAACGTGGAAGAGATTCAGTTGCTTCGCTGTCTTGACAACACTTGGTATTGTTAAACTTTAAAATTTCTGCTAATGTGCTAAGTGCATAAAAATAACTCATTTTTGTTCTCACTTGCATTGTCTGATTTTTAATTTGTTTATTTATTAGCAATAATTGCAAATTTCTTTAGCCTTATTGCTCTCCAGTCCTTAGTCCCAAGGCTGCACTCTGTACTTACAGCTCCCAAGCTGCCAGACTTTCTCTTACGCCTGGGCCTGGGCCTTTGCACACACTGCTCCCTGCTTCTGTCTTCCTCCTGCCTGGCTCACTCTCTTCCCAATCAAGTCTTCTCTTGAACATCATGTGCCTGGCCCTTCAAACCCCTCTTAGGTTCCCCCAAAGCACCTAACGACTGACTCACATAACGATTTGTTGCAATTGCTGGTTTAATTCTTCCATACCAGGCTGTAAGCTCTCTGAGGGCAGGGGCCATCCCTTAGTCTTCATTTATCTCCTACTCTCCTGTGCTAACAGGACCTGTCTCAAAGAGGACACTAAATAAATATCTGTTGAATCTCACAACTTGAGTGATTCATAAGATATTCAAATGTTTAAATTGTCAGTGGACGTGAAGTTGAGTTTCAAGTGAAATGAAATTGTGCTGTAACAAGTATTGAGTTGAAGAAACAAAACCCTGAAAAGCTAAGGGTACCTCTTTATCACATCATAGCCCCACTGAAATATTAGTGACTTCAGCTCCATTAATACTGAATTTTGTGCTGAAAGGGAACTTAGAGATCATGTGATGCATGTATGTCATTTTACAAATGAGGAACTAGAGGCCCGGGGAAGCTGACATGAGCAGAGATACATAAAGCTGAGATTACTATCCCTGTCTCCTAAGTATACCTCAGAAGTGGTTTGCTGTCAGTTGGGGGTGGAAGGGGAAATAGTTTTCCTCTAGAAGAATATAGTGTACATGCAGAGGAATTCAGTGAGATGTGAGATATGGCAAACTTTTTCTTGCTGGGTGTGGCTACTACTGGTCAGTGATGTGAGAATGAATTGCAAGGCTCTGAATGCCCCAGAGTACTGGGTCCCCGGCTGGATAAGGAGCAGTTGTTCTGAAAACATTTGTGTGAATGGCTGGGCTGGGAGCTCCAGGTATGGCTGTGATAGCTCCTGGAAGTGGCTCTGGTGTTACTCGACCACCAAAGATTCCTGTCCATCTCTGGAGACCGCTGCCGCCACTTCTGGCTACCAGAGTGCAGATGGTGGCCCTGGAGGGGGCCATCCTGAACCACCCTGGCTGAAGTGGTCTCTGAGCATGGGCTTCCTAGTGTAACTCTACCTTGCAGGTAACCTCACTGCACACGCACACAGAGTTGTGATGCCACAGGAGGAAAAATCACTTCAGCTGGACACTGGGCCTGGGGAGGCACCACTCAGAATGCTACCTGTCATTTTTTATGACATGTCCTTCCTGTCGCGCAATTAGAGAGATGTCAGCCAAAAAGAAGAAGCTTTCTAAATTATTTAACTGACAAATTCAAGCCCAGCTGAACTCCTCAAACATGTTCTTTTATGGCCTTATTGAAATTCATGCTGTTTCCAAAGAGATGTTGTCCAGCCATCTTAACCCCAGGGAAAAATGACTGAACAGGAATCTTAAGAGGAGACAAACCTAGAAAAGGCCAGGGGCTCTTTGGTTCTAGTAGGATATCACGCTACGAGTGCATTCAAACCGTGCAATGATCAGGACGTGGCTCTGGTTACCTGCTGGCACCCCGACGTTCGGTGCACTATTCTGCTAATTGCTGAAGTTGAATACTGCCTACTTGACTTTTCGACTTGTCAGTTCGGAATGCTTTGAGATGGAGTGTTTTCCCTCCCAGTCTCTGCCTCTGTCCTGCATCAAGCAAGGAAAGAAGCCATGACTCAGAAACGACTCAACAAGATATACTTTCTGCCCCGAGGGCACCAAAAAATTGGTGTGGATAATTTTTTTAATCCTCATCTGAGGACATACTTATTAATTTTAGAGGAGGAGAAGGGACGGAGAGAGAGGGGGAGAGAAACTCAATGAGAGAGAGAAACACTGATCGTTTGGCTCTCGTAGGTGCCCTACATAAGGACTGAACCTGCAAGCCAGGCATGTGCCCGGGCCAAGAATCGAACCTGTGACCTTTTGGTTTACGGGACAATACTCCAATCAACTGAGCTGCTCCAGCAAGGACTGGATAATTCTTTCTTTTACAACACTATTATACTGATTTATTCTATGATTCAAGACATCTTATTCTAAGAAACAATCAGTAAACACTGATGAAAACCATACAAATGTAGGAATAGCATGATATTAAATAATAATGTTTACTAGGATTATCACTGAGAATGGATACCAAAATTGTATAAAATGAAAAGGAGCAAAATTGTTGCATCTCCTAGGTTACATTTTGTTCAGGGATTTGGAGTTTTTTATATTAAAGTCAAATGATGGATGGTTCCTTCCTCCTTTCGTGGGGACACTCCCTCAGGTGACTTGACGGGAAGAGCACACCGTACAGTCGTGGGCAGGACATTGGTTAGTACTGGCGAGCCCGATGCTAAGCAATGACTTTTTCCCAGGAAGTAAGTTTACATCACAAAGGCCAAGATCTTTATTAATTTTGAGGCACCCTTTTGATATTGTGGCTCCACTAGCATCCTTCCTCCCCCGTTGACCTGACCCCCAGTGCTCTCAGGACTGCTTTTCGGCATGCATGTTCCTCTGCAAGTCAGCTGGAATTTAGCCTGGAAAAAAGACATATGGGCCTGTATGAGGTTATAAAACCTGGCTTGGAAATCCATGGCTTCTTATTAAAACACTATTTTTTATAAATGTACCATTTTAAGGAAGATGGTTACTAAGCAACCTGATTTAAATTATTATGAGCAATGAAAGAAAATTCTTCCATTAGGTCTGCTTTTACTTAGGTCGAAAAGTTTTGGTTTTTTTTTTCCGTGTTGATGTTGAATCGGTTTTCCTTCTTTTTTTTTAATGTACATATACTGTGTGTATCGCACCGAGTCCTGGGCTAGGTGGTCCCTGTGGGCAAAATATAGAGATGAATTCCCCTGTAGACCATGACCTTAAGGAGCTCTGAGTGTGTGTTTGGGGGGTGCCTTAGGGCTCTTGGGGGGAAGTAACACACCCAAATTGCTGAACTGTGAAGAGGGAATTTACTAGGAGTGTACTAGTCCAGGGCTGCAAAGGCGCGTGGGCCTCATGAAGGCTGAGGTCAGATCTTCGGGACAGGAGAAACCGCTCTTTCCACTCTGAGGCCTTACATTTCTCCCTGCCCAGCTCCTTCATCATCCCTTTGTACGGACTGGCTCTCTTCTGATTCTCCATGACGGTGATGGGAAAAGTTCACCCAACTACTCTAAGCGTCTTTATTTTAAATTACTGTAGTAATTTACACAGAATACGAAAGTATTGTTTTAATCATGTTACAGCGGACAATTTGGAGGTGTCAGTTAGAACAGTCACAATGTTGTACAACCATCTTCATTATTTAGGTCCAGAGCTCTGTTAATGGCCCTGAACAGAAACTCCGTACCTACTAAAGCAGTCACTACCATTCCACTCTACTCTAAGTCCCTGGCGACCACAGATCTCCTTTTTGCACTGTGGGTTTTTCTATTTTGGACATTTTATATAAAGGGAATCATACGATGTGTGGCCTTTTGTGTCTGCTTTCTTTCACTTAGCATAATGTTGTCAACATTCATCCTTGTTGTAGCATGAATCAGAACTTCATTTTTTTAAGGCTTTATTTATTTACTTTTAGAGAGAGGAGAGAGAGGGAGAGAAACATCGATGTGCAGTTGCCTCTCGCACACCCCCAACTGGGGGCCTGGCCCACAATCCAGCTGTGTGCCCTGACTGGGAATTAAACCAGCAACCCTTTGGTTTACAGGCCAGCACTTAATCCACTGAGCCACACCAGCCAGGGTGGTACTTCATTTTTTTATTACTAAATAATAACCATTGAATGGATATACCACATTTTGTTTATCTATCTGTTGATGGATATACTTTTTGCCTATTATTAATAATGCTGTTAGGAATATTCAGGGACAGGTTTTTGTTTGAACATTTGTTTTGAATTCTTTTGGAGTGTACCTAGAAATGGAATTTTTGGTTCATATTTTAATTCCATATTTAACTTGTTGAGAAACTACCAAACTTGCTTCCACAGCACCTGCTCCATTTTACATTGCCCCCAGTAATGAGGGGTCTGATGTCTCCATGTCCTTGACAACACATGTCATTTTCCTTTTTTTTTACTATGGCCATCCTAGTGAGTATGAAGTGGTATCTTACTGTGGTTTTGATTGGCATTTCCTTAATCACTAATGATGTTGAGCATGTAAACACGAACTTTTAAACCATTTATATATCTTCTTTGGAAAAATATCCATTCAAATCCTTTGCCCAATTTTTTGTTAGGTTGTTTGTCTTTCTGTTGCTGAGTTGTAAGAATTCTTTATATATTATGCATTCTAGACCCTTATAAGATCTATGGTTTGCAACTATTTTCTTCCATTCTGTGGGTTAACACGTCATTTTCTTGATAGTGTCTTTTGATTCTAAATATCTCATTAATTCGAGAACCAGCAGACACACATTTGCTTCTCATTGCTGGGGAAGGAAATTGACTTGGCCCCGCTGGAAGCAGATGTCCACCTATGTCCCAATCAGCCACGGCCAGGGGAGGAAGGTTACACAGTACAAATAAGGCTGCTGGGTCTACCTCTGTTGGTGGCAGAGCTGGTTCTCATGTGGCATAGACGCGCAAATGCTTAAAGGTGAAGGCATGATGGCAAATAACTCAGGCTCAAGGTTTTATCAGATGATGAGGGTTATTCATGGTAGAGGTAATGAAAAAGTGTTACAGGACTTGAAGGGAGAGACACAGGACTCACAGTGATGGGGTCGACAGAAAGCTTCCTGGAGGTGCCATTGAACTGGCCTGGATAGACAGAATAAATTTGTTCACCCTGGGATGCAAAGAAAGGCATTGTGCAAGCAGAAAGCTCAGTGGCATTCAAAGTCCGAGTGAAGAGGTGCAGGTGTGCTGGAAACTCAGGTTTAAGACATCAGAATGGAACCCACAAGAGTTAGCAATGATATAAGCAGGAAGTAGAAAGGGGAAGTAAAGTGAGACCAGACAAGGCAAGTCCTGGCGAGGGGTGGCTAGACGGGGGTGAGAGTGACAGAGGGGTTTGTGGAGAAAGTCTGCTCGATGAAGCTCAACTTTGGCCGTGGAGTTCGGTGTACGCCTTTCCTGCTTGAGGAACTCTTCCCGCACCCTCCAAACCCATGTGATCTCTTTCCACGAAACCCACAGGATTCCTCCCTTCCAAACTCACCTGGCAATTAGTCGTGACTGACGAATGCGTTCTTGCTTTGTGTTGGCATTCATTTTGCCATATCGATTCCCTCATTCTCGCCTCCCCATCTGGGCTCTTCAAGGGTCAAATGACAGTTTGACTCCCTGATATAGTGTTTTTGCGTACAATAAGTGCTCAATAACAGTTTTTGATCTGGCATGAATACACAATTCTAATGAAGATTGGAATAACTTTATAAGCTGCTCACGGGGATGCTTCTTTAAGCTTTTTTGTTCTGTGCCATTAATTTTTCTATATGTGTCTTGCATGAAATAGTTCTTGTGTTAGTATAGACAGGGGCATGTTATCTATAGATTTTTTTTCAACAAGCCTGTTCATTCATCACCATTAATGATTTCTCGCCTCAGATTAGGAAGAGACTGGAGAGATGTGACAATGAGTGGCAATGCGTTTTCAGAAGGAAAACAACATTTTCCATCTAAAAGATCATTAGCGATACAATAATAAAAGTAGATCCCGAAACTTGAGACAATGTATCATTACTGCTCTGAGAGGTCTAAGATAACAAATAGGAAAATTTGTCTAAAATAATTGCAGGAGAAAGATTCTTATTACCAGCTTTTGTGAGTGAAACAAAGGAAATTACCATTCTTCTGGAGGTAGGTATAATTTGTGTTCATCTGGAAATTAATGATATTACAAGATATAATTGCAGAATGTCTTAATTTTACTACATAATTATCTTCTTTCAGCAACAAAGTATATTAGCATGGTAAAAATGTAATCTATGGAGTTCGAAATAGACAAAAGATTTATTAAGATTTTTTTCCCTTCTGAGAAGATAAACAATTAAAGAGAGCAAAATATACACAAAAGAGGCTCCTGTTTCAGAGGAAAAAGCTCAAGAAAACAGAAATCAATCATAAAATGCCAAAAAACATTAGTGTTTTGCTTCAGCATTTATCTCTGCTAGTCATTTACTGTTTGTATGTTCACTTGGGTTCAGTTGCTAGACTCCTCTAGGGAAGTGATGAGAGAAGCAAAAGACGGGAAATAGAGACAAAAAGAATTATGCCAAAGTGTATATCTCACCGGCAGTGCTCACTCCTGACTTTATGTGTGTTCAGGAACTGTGAGATGCTCTGGGCCTCCAGTTCCTCTGTCTTGGAGTCGATGCTGGATAGCCTTTCATAAGGCATCACCTGAATTATAAATGTTGGGAAGCTTTTAAGTTTTCAAGACAATGTTATGAAAAATGGGCATTTCAAGGTTCAGAGATAGTTTCTAGACAGAGCACAGGGCAAGGAGTCAAAAGATCTACTCTGAACTATTTTATAAATAACCGAGTGTGGAAAAGTCAGTAAACTCCACTGTCACCGTTTCCTTACCCTTGAAATGCGAGGGATGTGTTACATCACAGTGGCAAGTAAGTTTTATCTCAAGCGAGCTAACCTTTTGATCTGTGAGTGGCTTCCTGGAACCCTGCACTGAGAAGGACTCTGAAGTTGTGGGCTCTGTGGAAGATTCAGGCACGGTCGGCAACGTGCTTGCCCGTCCCCGAGTGTGCGTGGGCAGGGAATGGCCACACGTGTGCCATGTGCTCGTCAGCTCTGAAACTCTCGGACTCGGGGGTCATGTCTGAAAAGACAAACTTGCATGTTAGTCTTTTAATAAACTACCTTTGTTCTTGACTCACAAGTCTGCAGTTGACAAGACTTGTATGTGACTCTGTCGAGTGACCTCTGCTTCCCCTTGACGTCTTACCTTCTTTCCTGATGGTGGGGTTGAGCTGTTGCTGCTGCTGTTTTCTAGGACCTTGCAGTGTCAGCATCTCATAGGAACATATGCTCTGGGGTGTTTTAAATGCAATCCTTTTGCCTGTCTTGTTTTAGTAATTTAGTTTAACAAATTTGCTATGTGTTAGGCAGCCTGCTAAGAGGCCGTGGTTGCCCTGCAGCTGTTTGGGGATCCATCCTGCACAAACCGACAGCCCCAAAGAGCTGGAGCATTGGTTCCGGAGCTGGGAGGTGAAGGGCTCCACGGTGTTTGACAGCAAGGAACAGAGGGCGGCTTTCAAGGTCATTCTCAGAAGGAGACAGGGCTTAAAACACATGCAACAAGCAATCCTGCAGAGCTCAATGCAGAAACAAAAAGAGAGCCGAGCCTCTCAGCACCTAGAATTTGAAGGACGAGGAAGTACTCCGATCCCCCTTTCTCTCTGTCCCCAGCCCTCGATCTGTGTTGGATGAGCCTGCCAGCCCAGCAGCGCATGCGGACTTCTATGCGGAGAAGGGGCTGGGCGGCACTGGTTTCAGCGTTAGAGTGACTCAGGCCCTCACAGCATGCTCCTCTCTTCTCTCCAGGAGGGGCCCAGCGTCACTTCTTCTGTTCTGAAGCTGTCCCGGAAAGGTCAGAGTCAGAAAATTGCTTACATCACAGACACCATGAACTTCATGCTCTGTTTTTTGGCTCTGACCTCTCTCTTTACACTGACGGCAGTTGCTAGGGCTTCAGGTCCCAGGAAACCTGTCCTTTGCTCTTGACCTGCTTCTCGCTGTCCATTTGATGTGCCCGAATGATCCTCGCTGGCTGGCTGGAAGGGGAGGGAAGGACTGGGAAGCTGCTCCTGTGGGCAAACTGTGAGGTGGACCAGCCTGCATGAAGGGGGGCTGTGAAACCTTAGAGGAAGGTGTGGGAGGCGTTTTTTTAAAGAACTGCTTAATTCTGATGACAGACAGTGTAAGTGGAGTGGCTAGGAGTCTGCAGTGGCTGGGTGACTGAGATGCTATTGTTGAGGATGGGAAACAAGCACAGAGGAGAGCGGAGGAGAGGGCAGCTGAGAGTGGAGCTGAAAAAGACAAAGGCTTGAATTCTTGTTGTTTTGTGTTTCATACCCAGTATACACACAGGTTATATTTTAGTTGAACTGTATTTAAAAAAAAATCTTTATTTAAAAGTCAATTGTTAGGACAACTAAACATGCTCTCCTAATGGAACAACACTAGAAAAGTTTCCCGGGCTAGCCAGCCCCCACCCCCTGCAAAAAAAAACCTTTTGATACAGAATAAAAAATGGAAGAGAGCTTAGCGATTGACGAGCAGAGTGTACTAAGGTGGCAAGCATAGTGATGTAGAGACACTCTCTGAAACCAGACCACATTTACTAACTAGGGAATCTGGTGACAGTTAATCTCACTAGGTCTCATTCTCCCCATGGGCTGGACAGAATGATTCCAACCTCACAGGCTTGTCGTGAGGATTAAATGAGATGATGCTGTGCAACGTGTAAAAGCTGAGTTGCTTCTTGTTCCCATCACCACACTGTGTTATGTCAAAGAAACCTGGGTCTGGCATTGAAAACTGAGGTTTTGCTGGGTCACCCCAAGCACTAGAGGGTTTGACACATTAGTGTTTCTGGAAAGACGTAGAGCTGAGACTATGAATACACATATGCCACTATTTTCTCCTATATCTGTATCTAAATCTATATCTATCTCTATCTGTATATGGCATAGGTGCTGGCTTGTAGTGACTGTTCAGCTAGAGGAAGTACTTAGTTCAATGCCTCTTTTTCACATATGCAGAAACTGAGGCACAGAGAGGAGAAATGACTAGACCAATGGCTCCCAGGTAGATTGTGGCACAACAGGAACTAGAAACCAGGCAGCCCGAATTCAGTCAAGATTTCTCCCTACTGTGTCAACTTGCTTGTTGTGAGATAACTCAGGGATAGTGGGATCGACTTCCCCACCATTTGGAAATTGTTGGAGCTCTAACTGGGAATGCCAGAAGATGTCCAGGACCATCCTGGGGACACAGGGATAGGGCTTCCTGAGTTTGCAACTGTTGGACAGTGTGGGGCTGGGGTTGCCCCAGGCAGAGGGGAGGTGGGGGGGTCCTGGCGACACTGTCTGGCAGGAGGTGCAAAGGGCAGCGGTGCTGGAAGATGTCCAAGGAGGGCAGCATGGCTGTAGCGCCCTGTCCCATGGGAGCCGAGGGCAGCCAGGGAGGAGATTCCCACGGAAGTAGCAGTGGATGGCTTGGTGGCCTTGTCATTTCTGTGGACAAGTTGTTCTGAAGTAAGATTTCTATGTTGAAAGAACTACAGTAGGGTTTACTGTGAAAAAGTACAGTGTACCTTAGTTTATCCATATTATGGGGCATTCTGGGTACAGAAGTGGGGAGGGATCACATACTTAGTGACTGTTTACTATGTGACGGATGTTATGCTGAGCACTGGACATACATCCGCCCTTTGTCCACACAAGCTGATTAGAGCTGATATCACTGAGACTCAGAAGAGTCCAGTGGCCACATCCACAAAGGCACTGAGCGTCAGAGCCAAGGGGTGAGCCCAGACACAACTCTGGCTGGACCCCGGCTCCGCCTCCTGCCACTCGCCGGGCTCACAGATAACTAAGCCATGGGAATTGTATCCTCATTTTGAAAACCTGAAATTCATTAGTTCACTTGTCACACAGTCTTGTCTGGCTTCTTTATTATCATCTCTGTCATAGAATCACAGTCCTGCAGGGCAATGGGTGCCAGTGGAGGAGGGGGTGTACCATGGCATTTTTACAACGTTTGAGATCCTCCCTGTGGAGAGAGGCCGCAAGTTTTTGGGAGATGGGATAATGGGGTGTAGTTTGAAAAATATTTGGAGTCTTGTCTTTCCTCCTTTCTCTCATGTGTCAGGAACCTTCACCCGTGAAAACCGGCTACCCTGACTCTTTACTCCCCCCCTCCACAGAAAGCTACTAATTTTCATTAATTAATTCCATAAATATTCATCAGATATTTATTTTGCCTTAAGAGAGATGATGATAAACATCAAAAACATTTAAAATGAGCATTTCCTTTGAGTCATTATTTTATTTCGATGATTTTTTACTAGGAAATAGCCATGGATTGGGTTATAAGAACATTTGATTGCAATATAAAAGATTTAAAATTAAGTGAAAAAATATCAATAAAATAGAGTACTCTACAATATCTAGTTTTATGAAATGACAGATAACCAAAGTAGTATATGATCATTGCTATAACAATATACAGAAACACTTAATAGACTTTATTTTTTAGAGCAGTTTTAGGCACACAGGAAAACTGAGTAGAAGCACAGAGATTTCGCATACACCCCTCTCCCCGCATAGGCACAGCCTCACCTCCTACAACATCCTGAACCATAGTGGTGCATTCGTTACAATCCACAAACCTGCAATAACATGCCATTAGTACTCACAGTCCATAATATACATTAGGGTTCACTCATGGGGCTCTATGTTCTATGGGCTTTGACAAATGTGTAGTGACAGGTATTCACCATTGTTAAGCCATATATTTTTAAAATAAGAAAATATACTTTAAAAAGTGTTAATATTTATATCTGGATAACAGAATTGCAGAAGACTATAATACCTAACTACCTGTATTTTTTACTATAGGTATTCATTACTTCACAATAAAACAATCACCTTCAAATGCCTCTGTTTAAGGGCTTCTGTGAAAACTAATGGAAATTCTCACCTGGATGATTATTGGTCAGCGGCAAAGCAAGTGAGTCTAGGCTAAAGTATGAAAAATACAGTTAGACTGGAGAATGAAAATTGGTATTTTGAGGGGAAGAATATTTTGTTGTCCTATCCTCTCTGTTCCAGAAGGAGGAGGAAAAAGGGGGCTGAGAGGGAGAATGGACAAGTACTAAAGGTGAAGTGTTTAATAGGGAAAAGAGGTGCATGCATCCACATTAGTAGTTTGTACAACTTTGTAGCATAAAGGAGAGAGTTGTCCCAGATATTTTTCAAGTACAAAAGAACTTTTGGAAATTCTGCCTCTTGCCCCACGTGCACTCACATGCATTATTTTAAATATCCTTAAAGTCCTCTCCTACTTGAGAACCTGACTTTGCACCCATGGCCACACAGGAAGCCCCGGCGCGCAGGGCGGAGGGGTGGGGGGTGGGGCGCTAACTGCCTCCTGGTTTCGGTATCGGCACTTTGCCCGCATGTGCCCTGTGTGTCTCCTGAGCCCTGGCTGTGATGCTGCAGGGACAGTGCAGCCATTTGCACCTTGTACATTATTAAAATGAGGGGAAATATAGGCGACCGAGTGTTGGTGCTCACGATAAGATCAAGGCTCTGTTCTATCTACAGAATTGAGATAAAGATAATACATTTAATCATAATCTATCATTGCATTTCGAAATGTATTGGACAAGCTCTTTGACTCTAAATTCATATGTAACAGGAAAGAATAACATGAACGTGTACAAACAGTGCAATTAGAAAAACAAAGTAATTAATGGCATATGAATTGGAAAGGATGGGCCAAACTACTTCTATCTGTTGACAATATGCGACTAGAAAACTCAAAAGAATCAATGAGAAAACTATTATAAACAATAGGAGAATTTAGTAAAGTCACAAATTATAAGAACCAACATACATAAATCAATATTCTTCATATATACAAACAATAACCAGTTAAAGGGCATAATGAGAGGTGAGACCATTTACAACAGCAAAACGAAATAAAACAAAATGAAAAGAACCATAAGCATAGATAACAAGAAATGTCTAAAGGCTACATGAGGAAAACTATAAAATGTTCCTTAGAGACTGAAATATAGACATAAACAAATAGAAAAACATAACATATTCTTGGATAGGAAGACTCAAAATCATGAAGATGTAATTTTTTCTTTACTTAATTTACAAGCTGGATGCAATCCATGTGAAAATAACAATATCACAGGTTTTCTTCCTTCCTTTTCTGGAGCTGGCACCAGTTTGTTAATGTATATTTGGAAGAACAACAAAGTAGTTATAAAAACCTTCAGAAAGAAAAGCAATGACAAGAGAGGACTATTTCTACCAAATAAAAAATGTATAACATTACAATAGGTTGTAGTGCTTCTCTGCTTAAATTGTGTAATATTGGCTCATGAGTAGATAGGCATATTGATGAACTGTTAGAGAACCCTGTAATAGACTCAGGGGCATGTGGAAATTTAGTATTTTATAAAGGCGACACACAAAATCAGTGAAGAAAGGATGGAATTCTCAATAAGAGGAGGTGTGATAACTAAATAACTACTTTGAAAAACTGAAGCTGGATCCATTCCTCACACTGAACCTAGCATGAATTCCAAATCGATTAGAGGTTTCTCTCAATAATAAGACCAAAAAAGTACTAGATGAAAACGTGCAGAAAGTCCTTTCTAACTTGGGAATGGAGGAAACTTTTCCTAAGTATGACTCAAAAACCTGAGTCAATAAGGAGAAAAGACCAATAAATTTGATCACATATACATAACAATAAATAAATAAATAGACATGTAAAAATGCTTTGCATGACAAAATAAAGCAATGAAAATATCTCACATCACAAGGAAAGTCAAATAACAAATTTTTAAATATTAGCAATTTATATCACAAAAAGTGGTTGACATCAAATACCTAACAATGAAGGAAAGTGCCAGTAGCCCTATAAAAAAGTATATACAGCCCTGGCTGGTGTAGCTCAGTGAATTGAGTGCGGGCCTGCGAACCAGAGGATTGCTGTTCGATTCCCAGTCAGGGCACATGCCTGGGTTGCAGGCCAGTTCCTAGCAGGGGACACATGAGAGGCAACCACACATTCATGTTTCTCTCCCTCTCTCTTTCCCTTCCCCTCTAAAGATAAATAAATAAAATTTAAAAAAAGTATATGCATAATAACACGTTTATCTATGTTAGATAATTCACAAGAAATATAAATGGCCCTTTAATTGTAGGGGAAGGTGATCAGCCTCGCTCATAATGTGAAAGATGCAAACTAAGCATGCACTGAGATACCACTTCTTACCTACCATGTTGGCCATAACCCAAAGACAGACCAGGTATTCTGTGATGAGTCTGTGGATTACTAGGAAAGCATATACTCTTCGTACAATTAGGCCCACTTCCAGGAAGCTTCACTAAAAATATTCTACCAAAAATATAAAATGATACATGCATAAAGCTATTCACTGAAACACTGACAAAGACTAAACATTAGAAAAAGACTAAAGACAACCTAATGTCCAAACATAAGAAATTTTTTGAAAAAATTATGGTATGTGCAGTGAAGGAGCACTATGAAATTATAAAAGGTCATAAGGGAGGTCCCTGAATAATAATGTTCTGATTTCAGAACATATCGGTAGTTTAGAAAAACGAGAAAAGTAAAATTTAGAGGAGTATGTTTACCGCACCTTCTTTCATGTGACACATATATGATCATATTTGATAGGTAAGTTTTATCAAGTATCCAGGGAACACACAATTCTGATCTTATGTAGAATCTTTCAAAAAAAGAAAAGCAAATTGGGGAATGTTCTCTCCTCTGTGGTGGACATGATAATGCCTCTCCCACCCCCAAGCTGTCCACGTCTTAACCTTGGAACCTGTGGAGTATTTGCCTTATAAAGCAAAAGAACTTCACAGATGTGGTTCAGTTAAGGACCTTAGACAGATTGCCCTGGATTACACACAAGAATCCAACGTACGCATTCTTACAAATGAAAGAGGAAGGTAGGGAAGTGGGAGCAAGAGAAGATGTGACTGCAGAGTAGGGGCCGGGATGCTGTGATTAATGCAGGAAGAGCACAAGGAGCCCAGCGATGCTGGTAACTTCCAGAAGACGAAAAAGGCAAGAAGACGGATTTTCTCCCAGAGCCTCTTCGAGTGAAGGCAGCCCTACTGACACCTTAATCTCAACCTAGGAAAACTCTGTTTTGGACTTCCGACCTTTAGAACTGTCAGTTAATAAATTTATGTTGTTTTAAGTCACTGAGTTTATAGTAAACTGTTACAGAAGCAACAGAACACTAATGCAACCCCTCTCTCTCTCTTAAAAGATTAGCATAACCCTGATACCAAAATCCAAGACAGTAGGAGAGAGAAAACACATAGGCTGATTTCATTCTCGAATATAGACGTAAACAGTCGAGACAAAACATTGCCAAGACAAACCTAGCAAACATAATAAAAACAAAACATTCTTATCAAGTTGGATTTATCCTAGGCATATGAGGATATTTCATCACTAGAAAAGTTTTCAAAGTAATTCACCCCCATGACAAATGGAAGAAAAGCCACAAGATCATCTTGATAGGTGAACAAATGCACTCAGTAAAATTTAAAACACATTGATGGTTAAAAACTAAAAACTCTTGGGCCATGATGAAGTAATTAGCACCAGATTAGCTCTTCCATCTCAAACTTCATGAAACGTATGTATCACTGTTTCCAAATATTACAGAAGGACCACAGCTGTGGCCCTGGGGGAAGAGAAGGAAATGAGAGGAGCCCCACCACCTCCAAGACATCTGTCGGGAGGAGCTTTGCAGAGTGTGATACCGGAAGACCGGGCTCAGAAGGAGCATGGTGCTCTTGTTGCATCAAGGAGATGGAAGCTCCTTGGAGCTCAGGGCTCCTGGGGCAGCTGGAGTCTGCAGAGCAGAATCCCTAGGAGGAGGCTGCTACACAAAGAAAGAGGCCTGGATAGGAGGCTCTCTGAGTCTTTGGCCAAATACTAAGAGGGCACACACAGAGGGAGACTCCACGTGGCCGGGCAAAAGGGGGTGACCGGGGAGGAAAGACATACTGGTGGAACTGTGATTGACCTGACAGAATATTCATAATACATACAGCTTACAATATATATAACATGTCTGGGATATAGAGAAAACTACAACTCAGTAATAAAAACACAAACAACCTAAATTTTTAAAATGGGTAAAAGATCTGAACAGGCACTTCACAAGGAAGATGTATGGTGGCCAAGAGGCAAATAAAATGTGTTCAATATCATAAATCATCAGGGGATTGCAAATGAAAACTACAATAAGATATTACTTGGCCCCCACAAGAATGGCTGATATTAAAAAGACCGACCACACCAAAGGTTGAGAAGAATGTGGAGCAACTGGAATTCTTATATGTATTTGCTGGGGGTTTAAAATACTACAGCCAATTTGGAAATTCACCTGGAAGTTGGCACGGAGTTAAACAACATCTATTTTACGACCTAGAAATTCCAATTTAAGCACTTATCTGCCTCTTGAAGTAGTCTCTCCAATACCCATGCCCATTGTATCCATGACAAAAACATGTTGGAGAAAATGTTTCTAATGGACATAATGGACATGGATTAGTTGGCAGAATAAACAAAGAAGTCCTATAAATTACTAGAAAAAGGCAACTCATGAGAAAAGTGGTAAAATATATGAACAGGCAGTGCTCACAAAAACCTACTTAAATTTTTTACCTAGCTTGTGTAATCAAGAGAATGCAAATTAAAACAAGATGGAAAGAACTGAGAAGTTAAAAGACCTAACACATAGCTATGTAAAACAATATGGAAAATGGAAAGTCACCTGTGGGGAAGGTCAATCAGCACGGCCCCCACAGAGAGCAGTAGGGCGACCTGTGGCACACCTGGAGACGAGCGCGCCCTCCGACCCCACATCTCTCCTCTCGGCACACATCCTTGGGAGAAAGAAATGCCTGTGTGCAGGGACCGGGAAGGGGTGTGCAAAACAGCAATGTCTAGAAGACATTGGAAGACATTGGAAACACCTAAGCGTTCGCTGACATTAAAATGGATAATTCTTTTTTCACACCATAATATAATAACCAGCCATGAAAATGAGGGAGCTACAAATTACCTAAAGCAACATGGATGAATCTCATAAATATAACATAGAGAGGAAAAGAACCAAATTGCAAAAGAAAACAGTATAATGATGGCTGAAACATAGTGTGATAATGCTGAAACCGTTGTATGTTTAGGGAAAGATAGATAGATAGATGCATATCACGAAGGAGCATACCATAGAAGTTGACAATAGCACAGACTCTAGATCCTGACTCCTGGATTTGTATCTCGAACTTGGTTGCTGTGTGACTTTGGGCAAGTTACTTAACTTCTCTGTGTCACAGGTTTGTCATTTGTTAAATGAGGATAATGGTAGTGTCCAACTCATTGGGTCGTTATGAGGATGAACCATGAGTCAAGATTTATAAAGTACTTAGAACAGTGCCTGCGAGAGTGCCTGTGTCTTTTAAATGCTTAACAAATTCCAGAGAGTGGTTTCCGCAGTGGGAGGAGTGAGGGGTATCCATGGGGGCCTCATTTATATTTCCAGTATCTTGTTTATTAAGCTAAATGGTAGGTGCCCAGGTGTTCTTATATATTTTTGATGGGTCAACAATATTTCAAAATTTAAAAGGGGATGCATGAATTATTTCAAATATATTATCAAACTTGTAGGGGAAAAGATGAATGATAAAGATTGCTGTTGTTTTCTATATTTCAGGTACCTAAAACAGGTAAGTCCAATTCTTGTACCTTCGATTTTGATAACATTTTTTGGAAGCACTGGGGACAAGCCCTAGCCTTAGACCCAAAACAGCCTGAATTTCCTTCACGCCTCTGCCGTTGATTCATGTTGCGTCTCTGGGTTAGTCTGTCTCCAGTGACATCCTCGCACTTCATTTTACTTATCTTCACAATGGATGTGTTGTCTTCCACCTCCTTCAAATGGCAAGAAGGGGACCATCTTTCCTCATCTTCGGCACAGAAGGGAGAGCTAGCATTGGCTTCCCCACCCTCCCCCACTGCCTTTCACTAACTAGCAAGGAAGTTTATTTTATTTTAATGAAGTCTGTGAGAAATGATTCATGCTTGAAAGCAGCCTTTTCCCTTTCCCTAATGCCAGCTTCAGCTTCCGAGTGTAAGCTAAAATGTGGAAAAATCCCCTGTGGTTTCAGAATGTGCGCAGGAGCGTCTGTGCTGGGCGTTCAGACATTTCTTTGTCAGTGAAGCTGCTGTGCACTGAAGCCGCAGCGGTGCAGACCCTCCGAAGGGGAGAATCTCAGGAAGGCCATTTCCCGATCGTTTGTTCCCAGCGGCGCACATTCGGGCAACAGCGCCGACGGCACTGCAACGGAGGCCGCCAGTGCCCCGGGTTTGCATGCGTGGTGCATTCCTGAGAAAGCACACGTGGCTGTTTTCTCTCTGCTGCGTCCCGTTTCATACTCCCGGCCAGACAATCGTTATTTAAAAGTAGAACCGCAACAAACAACAGAACTGCTCAGCTTTTTCCATGTCGATGGGAATTACATGCCGGTAACCAGGGGGGCTGGCTCTTTAGGCCTATTCGTTTGAGAAATAAAAATGCTCCTCAGCCCAACATGGGTACTAACGGCGTCTCTTAGATGTAAAAGAGGAGAAATACTTGGCCTGAAAGGTCGTCCTGGCTCCTTGTCTGGCTCCTGCATTCAGGGCGGTGGGCCCCAGATGTGTGTCTGGTTGATGGACAGTCTTGCTTCCACCTAAAAAGAAGTTCAGTAGAGCTCAGAGCTTGTTTTGCCAAGCGCGGCTGCTCTTTAAGTCCACATGCGCTTGAAGGGGAATTTAATCCTTGCATTTCTGATTGTTTAAACTAAAGAGCTGTGTCGGGAGAGCGATTGAAGTCTGTGAGACCGTTTGAACATTTTAATAAAGCTTTGTGAGAAATGTTTTCTCTCAAAGCAGGAAGCCTGATTTTGCCATGTCTAAGCAAACATGAAACACCAATGGGCTCGGCACGCCTAACCTAGAGGTGCTGGGTGAAGCCCAGGCTTGTCCAATCAATGGTTTTCCCCTTTATTTGTTTAAGAATGAGTATAAAGTCCTTCTACGTGAATGTTATTCTCCTCATACAGACGAGAAACACGTGTCCACATTAAAGCAGAGTTGGGACTGTGCACGCGCAGCCTCGCAGCAGACGATTTTCAGGGTTCAGTCATTCTCCATCCACCGAGCACCTACAGGTGTCAACTGGACACGGCGATACCAATGTGAAGAAGACTCTGTTTTTATATTCATGGAGCCCATGGTCTGGTTCAGAAAACACGTTTATAAACAAATTATTATGATGCAAAATTGGTAAGTGCAATGGAAGGTATGTGTTACAGAAACTGGGCATTTGAGTCAGTTGGCACTAAGTCAGGGGAGGTGCCCGAACCTTAAGAGAAAGAGTTGGTCATTCCAAGTGGGAGACGTCATGCTCCAGTCCAGAAAGGCCAGTGTGTGCGTGTGTGTGTGTTCAGCATTGCCAGAAGATAGACTATAGGACAAGTGAGCCCAAAAGGTAATTGGGAACCACATCACGGTGATTAGCATGGAGAGACTTTATCTTGGGGTAATAATGGAAGATGTTTGCTTTTTAGACCAGCAGCTTTGTGGATGACGGACGGATGGGGGAGAAAGACACTGGAGTCATATTGGAGCTTGTCCTTC
>PVKM010005429.1:0-47861 GCA_004027735.1 Carollia perspicillata | reverse complement strand
ATAAAGGAAAGAATAAACAAATGGGATCTCATCAAAATAAAAAGCTTCTGCACAGCTAAAGAAAACAGCATTAAAATAAAAAGAGAAACAACAATATGGGAAAACATATTTGCCAATGATACCTCAGACAAGGGTTTAATCTCCAAAATATACAAAGAACTTACACGACTCCACTCCAAGAAGACAAGCAACCCAATTACAAAATGGGAAAAGGACTTGAACAGACTTGGGACTTGTCTCCCAAGAGGACATACAGAGAATCCAGAAACACATGAAAAGATGCTCAATTTCGCTAGCTATCAGAGAGATGCAAATTAAAACACAATGAGATACCACTGCACATTGGTCAGAATGACCATCATAAACAAGGCAACAAACAACAAGTGCTGGTGAGGTTATGGAGAAAAGGGAACCCTAGTGCACTGTTGGTGGGAATGCAGACTGGTGCAGCCACTGTGGAAAACAGTGTGGAACTTCCTCAGAAAACTAAAAATGGAACTGCCTTTGGACCCACCAATTCAACTGCTGGGATTATATCCTAAAAACCCTGAAACACCATTTATGTGAACCCCTGCACCCCAATGTTCATAGCAGCACAATTTACAATATCTAAGTGCTGGAATCAACCTAAGTGCCCATCAGTAGATGAGTGAATCAAAAAAATATGGTACCTATACACAATGGAATTCTACGCAGCAGAAAGAAGGAAGGAGCTCCTACCCTATGTGACAGCATGGGTGAAACTACAGAGCATTATGCCAAGTGAAATAAGCCAGGCAGTGAAAGACAAATATCATGTTTCCACCTTTAAGTGGAACCTAATTAATATAACAAAAAAGCAACCAAAATATTAGTAGAAATATTGAAATTAAGAACAATCTGGCAGTAACCAGATGGGAAGTGGGAGGGCATAATGGGGAGAAAGGGAGAGAGTGTTTTCTGGAACAACTAAAAAGTACTCATGGACAAAACCAAGGTAGGGTGGAATCAGGGGAGGGAGGTAGGAATGGCTGGGGTTGGAGGTTTTGGTGGGGGGTAAATGCAGATTATTGTACTTGAACAACAATAAGACAATTAAAAATAAAAAAGACAGAAAACTGTACTTGAACAACAATTAAAATAAAAAATGAAAATAAAAAGAAATGAATGTTAAAAAGCTATGCAGGAAAGAAAATAACACAAATCATGAGGAAGATCATAGTGGTTTTTGTCTCAGTAGTTCTTGTGTTTACCACTGTTTTTTCCTTTTTGGATCTGCCCTGGTTGATATCAGATGTTGACCCTGTCTGATTTTAGGCAGCCTGTTTTATACTTCCAGTGATCTGTCCCTGGTTGCCTCTTTCAGTTGCTAATCTAGTCATTCTGCACTCAGCAGTCAGGTTTAAGCACCATAGGGCATGGCCGAATATCTCCTGGGGTGGGGACTATTGTTTCCTCTCAGGCTGCTATGCTTAGAAGGGAGTGGTCTACCTGTGCAGGAGAGTTACTGAATATGGGGGTTGGCTCAGCATCTGGATCCAGGTGGCTACTCTCTCTGTTCTCTCCCCAAGGCCTCCATCCAGGCTCTCCTGAAGTCTTTCTAGTTCACTCACCCCCTTTGCCAGGGATCTACTGTCTCTGGCTGTCTCCTTCAGTTGTTAATCTGGTCACTCTGCACTCAGCAGTCAGATTTAAGCACCCCAGGGCCCAAGAAGATACCCTCCTGGGGTCATGGCTATTGTTTCCCCTCAGGCTACAGCCACTTGGAGGGGAGTGGCATGCTGAGCACCTGAGCACACTGGCTGCTGCCATGCTGGGGATGACTCAGCATCGGGATCCCAGGGTCTACTCTCTCAGTTCTCTACCCCAAGCTCCAGTCCGTAGTCTCTCCTCAGGAGTCACCAACCCACTCTGTCACTGCCATTGCCAGAGCCTAGGGTAAGTGGCTGCAAATGAAAGTTTGTGTGCTGGCCCTTTAAACAGCTCTTTCATCTCCAGCCTTCTATCTATGCTGACCTGCTGCTTTTTGCTACTGGTTGTCATCTATACATTTTGGGGTCTGGTGCTCTCGGCTACAAATCCTATCTTAGGGTTTAGACCCCCATTCTTCTCAGGGGGATCCAACTGACCACTTAATTATCCTTTTGGCACTTTGGCCTGTGGGCACCCAGCCAGCCCTCTCAAGTCTCGAGTCTCCTTACCAGACAGGTTGTGCCAAAGCTGGTTCCTCCGTCTGTCTGAAGTTATATAGTTTCCTATCTGGCTATTGCTCAGTTGTTTGTTCTGGGTGGTTTCTAAACAATTTAGTTGTAATTCCAGAACTGTTATAGGAGGAGGTTAGTCTGTCTTCCATTCACTACTCTGCCATCTTCCCTCTTCTATTAACCATTATAATATGTATCACCAAATAAGTTCTCCCATTCTGTGGGTTGTCTTCTTATTTGGCTGATGATTTTCTTTGCTGTGCAAAAAAATTTGTTTGATGTAGTTCCATTTGTTTATCATTTTTCTTTTGTTTGCCTTGACTGGGGAGATATATCCAATAAAATTTTGCTATGAGCAATGTCTGAGATTTTGCTATGTTTCCTTTTATGATTTTTATCGTTTGGGATATAACATTTAAGTCTTAGATCAGTTTTGAATTTATTCTTATGTGTGGTGCAAGAAGGAGGTCTAATTTCATTTTTCTGCATGTACCTGTCCAATTTTCCCAATACTGTTTATTGAATAAACTATCTTTAGCCCATTGTATGTGCTTGCTTCCCCTGCAGCATATTAATTGACTACAAAGGTATTGGTTTATTTCTGGGCTCTCCGTTCTGATCCATTGATCCATGTGTCTATTTTTATGCCAGTACCACACTGTATTGATTACTATGGCCTTATAATATAGTTTGATATTAGGTAGTATGATTCCCCCAACTTTATTCTTTCTTGAGATCACTGCTGCTATCTGGGGCTGTTTGTGGTTCCATATAAACTTTTGAAATATTTGTTCTAGTTCTGTGACTACATCATTGGAATCTTGGTAGGAATTGCATTGAATCTATAGATTGCTTTGGGTAGAATAGACATTTTAATTATGTTAATTCTTCCTATCCACGAACACAGTATGTGCTCCCACTTATTTGTATCTTCTTCGATTACTTTCTTTAGAATCTTATAATTTTCTGAGCATGAATCTTTTACATCCTTGGTTGGGCTAATACCTAGGTATTTTATTATTTTTGCAGCAATTGGGAATGGCATTGTTTTCTTAATTTTCCCTGCTACTAATTCATTATTGGCATATAAAATTCCACTGATTTCTGGATATTAATTTTGTATCCTACACTTTGTTGAATTTATTTATCAGTTTGAGTAGTTTCTTGGTGGAATCTTTGAGGTTTTTCTATGTACAGTATCATGTCACTTGCAAATAATGACAGTTTTACTACTCCCATTTATTTTGGATACCTTTTATTTCTTCTTCTTGTCTGATTGCTGTGGCTAGGACTTCCAGTACTACATTGAATTAGAGGTGAAAGCAGAAATACTTGTCTTGTTCCCGAACTTAAGAGGAACACTAGTAGTTTTTGCACATTGAGTATGATGTTGACAGTGCACTTATCATATATGGCTCTTATGTTTAGGTGTGTTCCCTTTATTTCCAGTTTGCTTGACTTTTATCATAAATTGGTGCTGGATTTTATAAAATGCTTTTTCTGCATATATTGATATGATCACATGATTTTTATTCTTCACTTGTTCATGTGCTGAATCACATTTATTGATTTGCAAACATCATATCATCCTTGAATTTCCAGGATAAATCCCAATTGATCATGGTGTATGATATTTTTGATGCATTGCTGTATTTGGTTTGCTAAAATTTTGTTTAGGATTTTAGCAGCGATGTACATCAGGGATATTGGCCTATAATCTTGTTTCTTTGTAGTGTCTTTATCTAGTTTTGGAGTTAGGATGATGCTGGCCTCATCAAATGAGTTTGGAAGCTTTCCCTCCTCTTGAATTTGATGAAATAGTTTAAGAAAAAGAGGTGTTAATTCCACTCAGAATGCTTGATAAAATTCACCTCTGAAGCCATCTGGTCCAGGGCTTTTGTTTGTTGGGAGTTTGTTGATTACTGCTTCAACTTCACCAGGTGCAGTCTGTCTATTCAGAATCTCTGATTCTTCCTAATTTAGTTTTGGAAGATTATATATTTCTAGGAATTTATCCATTTCATCCATGTTGTCTAGTTTTTAGGCATACAGTTTTTCATATTTTCTTACAATCCTTTGTATTTCTTTGCTGTCAGTTGTTGTTTCTCCTCTTTCATTTCTTATATTATTTATTTTGGTCCTTTCTTTTTTTTTTTTTTATGAGTCTGATTAAAAGTTTGGCAAACTTGTTTATCTGTTTAAAGAACAGCTGTTGGGTTCATTGCTCATTTGTATTGTTTTTTTAGAACTATTTCATTTATTCCTGCCCTGGTATTTATTATTTCCTTCCTTCTACTCACTTTGGGCTTTGTTTCTACTACTTTTTCAAGTCCTTTTTGTGTGAAGTTATATTGTTTATTTGAGCTATTTCTTGTTCGTTGGGTTAGGCCTGTATGCTATGAATTTCCTCTCTTAGGATTGCTTGCCCAGCATCCTACAGATTTTGGATTGCTGTGTCCTCATTTTCATTTGTTCCAAGGTATATTTTGACTTCTTTCTTGTTCTCATTGTTGATCTTCTCATTGTTTAATAACATGTTATTTAGCTTCCATGTATTTGCATGTTTTTCAGTGTTCTTGTGATTAATTTCTAGTTTCATAGCATTGTGGTCAGGGAAGATGTTTGGTATGATTTCAACCTTCTTAAATTTATTGAGACTTGTTTTGTGTCCCAACATGTGGTCTATCCTAGAAAATGTTCTATGTACACTTGAAAAGTATGTATATTCTGCTGCTTTGGTATTAAATACTCTGAAGATATCAATTAAGTCTATTTGATCTAGTGTGTGGTTTCAGACCTCTGTCTCCTTATTTTCTGTGTAGAAGATCTATCCAGTGAAGTCAATGGGCTGTTGGAGACTCCAACTATGACTGCATTGCTGTCAATCTGTCCTTTTATGTCCATCAAGATTTTCTTCTCATTTTTAGGTGCTCCTATGTTTGGGTATGTAAATATTTATTAGGGTTATATCCTCTTGTTGGATTATTTTCTTTGTCATTAAGTAGTGTCCTTCTTTGTCTCTTACTATCGCCTTTGTTTTAAAGTCTATTTTGTCAGGCATCAGCTGGCATGGCTCAGTGGATTGAATGCTGCCTGTGAACCAAAGGGTTGCCAATTTTATTCCCAATCTAGGGCACATCCCTGGATTACAGGCTGTATACCCAGTGGGAAGTGTGTGAGAGGCAAACATACATTGATGTTTCTCTCCCTCTCTTTCTCCCCCTCTTACCCTCTCTCTAAAAATAAATAAATAAAATCTTTAAAATAAAAAAACCTATATTTTGTCAGATATAAGTATGGCTACCTCATCTTTTTTATTCCTTTTGATTTGCATGAAATATATTTTTCCACCCCCTCACTTTTAGTCTTTGTGTATCCTTTGATCTGAGATTGGTCTCTTGGAGGCAGCATATATATGGGTCTTATTTCCTTATCCATTCAGCTAACCTATATCTTTTGGTTGGATCACTTAAGTAATTCACATTTAGAGTGATTATTGATGAATACGTATTTAGTGCCATGTTATGGTTAGACTGTTGTCCTCAGTTTTGTTCTTCCTCTTTTTCTTCTTAGAGCACGGCCTTTAATATTTGTTGCAGTACTGGTTTGGTGTTTACAAACTCCTTTATTTAATCTTGTCTGGGAAGCTCCTTATTTCTTCTTTGATTTGAAATGATAGTCTTGCTGGATGAAGTAGCCTTGGTTGTAAGTCCTTGCTTTTTATCACCCCTGAATATTTCATGCCACTCCTTTCTGGCCTGAAATTTTCTGTTGAGAAATCAGATGAGGGTCTAATTTGTGCTCCCTTGTATGTAACTACCTACTTTTCTCTTGCAACTTTTAGGATTCCCTCTGTGTCTTTAAGCCTCATCATTTTAATTTTGATGTGTCTCAATGTAGGCATTTTTGGGTCCAACTTGTTTGGGACTCCTTAAGCTTCCTGGACTTGCGGGTTTGTTTGCTTGTTTGTTTGTTTACCAGAATAGAGATGTTTTCCATCATTATTTCTTCAAATATGTTCTTGATTCCTTTTTCTCTCTCTCTTCTTCTTCTGGTATTCCCATGAGCCAGATGTTGTAACACTTCAGTGTGTCCAAAATGTTTCTTAAGCTCTCCTGATTTTTTTAAACACTTTTTTTCTTTTTGCTGCTCTTCCTGGGTGTTTTTTTTTTCTACCTTGTTTTCCAAATCACTGGTTGATCCTCTGCTTCATCTCACCTACTGTTTACTACTTTCAATGTATTATTTATTTGAGATATTGCATTCTTTATTTCTGACTTGTCCTTTTTTATGGTTTCTATGTCTTTTTTCATGCAGTTGGATATCCTTATAACCATTACTCTAAACTGTCTATCTTATAAATTGCTTCCAACCATTTCATCTAGTTCTTATAGAAAATTCACTTGTTCTTTCATTTGGGGTTTGTTTCTTTGTCATCCCATTTTGGCTCCTTCTTTGTATTTTCCACCTTAGTTGGTAAACCAATAACTGATGTAACATTAAGCTGTAGCCAGCAGCCTGGCTCAAGCACCACAGGGTAGGACAGAGTAATTCCTGCAGGCAGGGCTATAGCTTCCCCTCAGGCTGATGCCAATTGGAGAACAGTGTTCTACACAAGAGTAGTGGCTTCTGCAGTATGAGAAATAAATCCACAGGGATCCTGGTGGCTGTTCCTTTAGTTCTCTCCCCAGAGCCATCAACCCTAGACTCTCCTCAAGCATCTCTAGTCCACTCTGCCCTACCCTTCCCATAGCGCAGGGTAGGTCACTGCAAATAAAATTGTGTATGTTGACTCTTTAAGGGGCATCTCCCTCTCCAGTTGTCTTTCCCTGTCATACAGAAACTTTGTTGCCTTTCATAGATGCTTGTTATCTGGGTTCCTCTCTAGCTCTAGTGGTGTAAGCTGGGGAGCCCAGCTTGAGGTTTAGACTGCACAAGTCTCAGAGGAACCCTCCATTCACTGAAATATCTCCCCAGCCATTCAGCAGCCACCCAAAAGAGCCCAACCAACACTCTTGCACCTCCTCTGCACTTCCTACAAGTTTCCTTGTGGTGAAGTGGTTTCTTCTGTCTGTAGTTATAGAGCATCTCTCCAGCTAGTGTTCAGTTGATTATTCAGGATGATTTCTATATAGTTTAGTTGTAATTCCAGATTGGTCCTGGGAGGAGATTAGTGTTGCTTCCATATACCCCTACACTCTCTTGGATCTCCAAGCCAAAAAGACTACATCTTGATATGTCATATTTCTGGCCAAGATGGAGATGTTGGTAGATACACTGTGCCTCCTCACACAACCAAAAGAAGGATAACAACAAATTTAAAAACAAAAACCAATCAGAACTGACAGAAAATCTAACTGTATAAAAGTCCGAGAATGAAGGAGTTAAAGAAGAAATATTCATCCAGAACAGTAGGAAGGGCGGAGACAGGCAACCAGGATGGAGAGGACTCACAGCAAGGTGGTGGCTGGAGGACTGGGCAAGGTGGCATCTGCTGGAGTGAGCAGTCCCACTTTGGGTGTGGATAAACAGGGAGGAACAACTAGAGAGTGAGACAAACTACACAACACAGGGTTCCAGCATGGGAAATAAAGCCTCAAAGCCTCTGGCTGAAAAAACCTGTGGGAGTAGAGGTGGGGGAAGAAACTTTTAGCCTCACAAGAGAGTTTATTGGAGTGACCCGTGGAGTCCAAGGATGTACACAAAACCACTCACCTTGGAATCAGCAGCAGAAGGGCCCAATTTGCTTGTGGATAGTGAAAGTAGTGACTGAAGGCTGGTAGAGAGCTGAACAAGTGCCATTGTTCCTTCTTGGACCTACCCCCAGGTATAGTGCCACAACGCAACAATGTAGGTTGTACCACACTGGAAAATACTGAAGGCTCCACCCCTTGCTACATAACAAGCCTACCAAGACAAAAAAAAAGTGACCAAAATGAAAGAACAGATCAAAGCTCAAGAAAAAATATATCTAAGCAATGAAGAGTTAGCCAATCTATCAAATGCACAGTTCAAAACACTAGTAATCAAGATGCTCACAGAAATGGTTGAGTATGGTTGCAAAATAGAAGAAGGAGTGAAGGTTATGAAAAGTGAAATAAAGGAAAATTCACAGGGAACGAACAGTGACAGGAAGGAAACTGGGACTCAAATCAATGGTTTGGACCAGAAGGAAGAAATAAACATTCGATCAGAACAGAATGAAGGAACAAGAATTTTAAAAAATGAGGAGAGGCTTAGGAACCTCCAGGACAGCTTTAAACATTCCAACATCTGAATTATAGGGGTACCATAAGGAGAAGAGGAAGACCAAAAAATTGAAAACTCATTTGAAAACATAATGAAGGAGAACTTCCCCACTTTGACAAAGGAAATACACTTCCAAGAAGTTAGGGAGCTCAGAAAGTCCCAAAGAAGTTAGACCCGAGGAAATGCACACCAAGGAACATAATAATTACATTAGCCAAGATTAAAGATAAGGAGAGAATCTTAAAAGCAGCAAGAGGAAAGGAGACAGTTATCTACAAAGGAGTTCCCATAAGACTATTAGCTGATTTCTCAAAAGAAACCTGACAGGCAAGAAGGGGCTGGAAAGAAGTATTCAAAGTCAGAAGGGCAAGAACCTACATCCAAGATTACTTACTCTATCCAGCAAAGCTATCATCTAGAATGGAAGGGCAGATAGAGTGCTTCCCACATAAGATCAAGTTAAAGGAGTTCATCATCATGAAGCCCTTATTATAAGAAATGTTAAAGGGACTTATCTAAGGAAAAGAAGATCAAAAACTGAACAGTAAGATGACAACAAACTCACAACTCTAAACAATCTAGCCTAACAGAACTAAAAAAAAAATTAAGCAAATGACTAGAACAGGAACAGAATCACAGAAACGGAGATCACATGGAGGGTTATCAGCAGGGAGGGGAGAGAATGGGGGGAAAGGTACAGGGAATAAGTGGCATAAATGGTAGGTAGAAAATAGACAGGGGGAAGTTAAGAATACTATAGGAAATGTAGAAGCCAAAGAACTTATATGTACAACCCATAGATATGAACTGGGCAGGGGGGAATTGGGGGGGAAGGGGTGTGCACAGTGGAGGGGAATAAAGGGAAATGGGACAACTGTAATAGCATAATCAATAAAATATGTTAAAAACAGAAAACTGTACTTGAATAACAATTAAAATAAAATTTAAAAATATATTTATAAAGTAATAATATACACATAAAATATGTTAAAAAATAAAAGGTGTAGTATTTTAGGGTTTGGGGGGATGTATATGTTACATCAGATACATTTATTGTTTTTAAAAAATAATAATTTTTTATTCCCCTCCACCTTGCACTCTCCACTCACATTCCCCACCTTTAGTTCATGTCCATGGATCTCAATCCCCAGTTGTTCCTGTTGGTTTATCTGCATTGAAATGTGGGACCACCTGGTCCACCAGGTGCTGCCTTGCTCAACCCAGTCCTCCACCTGCCACCTATCCCTGAGTCCTCTCCACCTGGCTGCCCATCTCTGCCCTTCCTACCAGTCTGGATTTGAAAGTTTCTTCTTTAATTCCTTGGTTGTCAGACTTCCATAGAGTTTGATTTTCTGTCAGTCCTGGTTGGTTTTTGTTTTTAAATTTGTTGTTGTCCTTTTTTTGGTTGTGTGAAGAGTCACAGTGTGTCTCCCTATGCTTCCATCTTGGCTGGAAGTAAAAAGACTACATCTTTTAAATCTTTGATGGTAACAGTAATTTCGGAAGTACTATTAAGAATATGATAATTTTTCTGAGTTAAGTTTCTGGCAGAAGAAAGTTGAGGGGTTCTCACTTGGTTCTTCCTACTATAATGATCCTTAATTCACAAGTCAGAGAAACAATGGAAGAGGTCTTTCAGCATTTAATAGTGTGTATACCAATTACATAACCAGAGATCAGAGAAAGAGCCACCATGTATGTGCGTGAAATCACTGACCCACCATGAGATAGGGATGGGCCAAAACTCCCTTTTTTAATGTGGATTCTGACAGTCTCCAAACCAATCAGAGGAACATGATGATGTTTTAAGTCCTCTGTGATAAATATCACCTGAACACTACAGATTAGTTATTTCCAACAGTGTGAAGCATGAATTTTAAAACATGCAATACCTGACTATTTAGTCATGAGCACTGACCTTTTTTCTCTTAGATTGTCAAATAAAATAATGATAACAGCCAACACAACAATACCTGTCTAATGTGAATGGCCTGTCTTGAACCATAAATATTGAGGTCATACAATAGAGTTGCATCATATTGGTCATGTTACATAATAAGATTGTGTTTGATTGTTTAATTCTTGGTACCAGAAATCCTTATATACAAATACAGGCACCTGATTTTTTAAAAAGCCACTTTGGAGCAAAAAAGGTAAGTAAGTATTATTATTATATTTTAATCAATCAAAATATAAAATATATATTTTGGCAAATATTTTTGGTGTGGTGCAGAATTTTAGAAATTAGTTTATGTGTGCCATGAGATGGAAAAGGTTGAAAATCACTGCTACAGATAACAGTTTCAGTGTGTAATTATTCCCTTTTGCTCAGTGTAGAACACTCCTGGAAAATGGCTGAAATCCTTTTTTGGTGATATATGAAAGGAAGATTTACTGTTTATATGTGGGGTGGCTCAACATCATTTTGAAGCAATAGGTCTATGAACTGACATAAATCTGGAAACTTGTGAGGGAGTGAAACTTTCCACTGTGGCATCTGACACCATCCTGCTGGCTACTAGCTTTCCAGTTTTAAAAATATTATAATTGAATTAGCAATTGCCTAGCTGGCTCCCCATTTAGAAACATCATGATCTATTTCAATTGCCCTCAATTTCTGTGCATGAAGGCATTACTATTACCATTCTATCTTTGCTATTACATTAATAGTGCTTGGTGACTAAGAATTACTACCAGGCCTCCATAATTCCAGAATCTCATAATTCACATTGATAGCATAGAGCCCATTTCCATCATAGAATTTCACACTATTGATCACACCTACGGATAACCATCACTGAACTGAAAAATACTAGTGTCTCCATCACTAATGCAGCCCTTAATAGAGGAGTGGCCTTTGGTCACTAAAGTCAGTTGTTCCATTTTTGAGTCTTACATTATAAATCATTCTAACCCCCTTTAGCATTCAAAGCAAGTTTAGGTATCTTTACCTTGGTTCTTGTAGAAAATCAACACAACAGAACTTCAAAAGGGCATCCATGTAAAAATTAGGACCAGCTCTGGGTAGCCATGGCAGAACATTCAAGTCCACAAATAAAGTACATAAAAGGAATGTGTCAAATGCATGCCACATATGACCTGTGATTTTCTTTTCCCATAAAGGACATCATTAGGACAATTGGTAGGCTTCGAATAAAGTTAATATATTAGCTGAAATATTTCAATAATGCTAATTTCTTAATTTTGATAACTATAATAAAGTTTCAAGAAAATGTTCTTGATTTTAGGAAATATACATGAAGTATTTAGGGTTGAAGGGCAAAATATCTCTAACTTACTCTCAATTCATTCCGAAAAAATAAAAAATACACATGCTTAGGAATGTGTAAAAAGAAGTGAGGGTATTGCTTGGTGCCTGATATTGTGAAGTTCACATAGCATCCCTTGACTTTATGTCATATGAGGAGAATAAAACCCTAATTTGTATAAGAAACTTTTTTGCACATCTTTATTTTTCACATTATAGCTTATTGTACTTCCTAATAGCTCATGTGTTATAGATTAAATGTGATTGAGGGACACAGACCTCTCTTAATGCACAGAGGACTATTTTTGTTCCTTATTTCTCAATCTCTTTAGTGTCTCTACTTGAATATGAGGACAATTAATTATATTAGGGCACCCTTATCTGGAAGGTTACAACACGTTATTAACTAGAGAAATGTAGCTTAATAACTCTGATAAAAGTATCATTCCATTTTTAAAAACAAACTAAAAACTCATAAAACATAAATCAGATATCTAGATTCTATCCTGAGTATATTTCTTGGGGGTAATGGATTGGAAATTTAATCCACTTGTGTTTAAACTTCATGAAATCATGGAATATTTTTGTTTTTCTCACTGTTCTATCTGTAGCTCCTTCACTAATACAGGAAGAGAGCAGATCCTCAAAAAGTCTTTTTTTGAAAAAATAAAATAATAAAATAAAATAAAGTGGCCTATTTCACAAGTTAGTGAGCTTCTTGTTATCAGAAGTACCTAAGGACCTGCTGAATGATCTCTAGGCATGGACACTGTAGAGAAGATTGCTCTGCCAGGTAGAAGGTTAGAAGGAATTACTGCAAAGGTCACTTCCAACTCTTTATGTTTAATTCTATGATAGATCTGCAATTCAGCTCAAAATAAATAACAAACACTTCTCAGTAAACTAATTAAGGCATATTATAAGAGACAAGTCTTGTCAATAAGACAGATTAGATTCAGATTTGGTGAACAACCAATCAATGAGATAGACACACCTGTGCAAAGGAGCAGCGTGGTGAATATCCTATTGATGAATTCCTAGCAGTGTGCAGTCCAATCAACTACACAGTTTGTCTTTTGGGGAGGGGAATTTAGAGGCTGCTTTCTTGCCTGATACTGTTTGTCCTTTTTTCTTTAAATAGAAAGCAAGTGAATATGCCAATCACAAAATTCTCCTGATGCTTCAGATACTATGTACTCCAATAATTTTCCTTTCTTTGAGATATTCTGTGTGCATCTTAAATCTTCATCTGCAGGGTTGAATCTATGTTCTCAAGTAAATTGGTATGCATTCTTGCCTTTTTTTTTTAGCAAAGTAGGGGCTATTTTCCATCATATTTCTTTCCCAGCCTGTCGCTCAAATGATTTTTGAGTAGTGATCTTAGTTCCCACTATTTATTCTGCTCATTTGAAGCAGAAGCCTTTGATTAAGGCTAAACTGCACTCCCCTCCTAGGATGCAAGTTTGTCTGGAAACATTGGAAGAAACATTTTAAGTACCTGTTGGTTTCTACTTGTAAAGGAGACCAAGAAAAGAACTGGCCTAAAAGGCTTAAATCTACCATTGTACTATGTATTCTATCTATGTATATTCATTTTTCTCTCTTTTATTAGAGAGCCTTATAAGTACTTTTAAAATTATTTCTTCTTTACCTTTAGCAGTTTGTTAGTTATACATTATTTTATTATTTCTTAACAGTAATGCTATGGTAGTGGCACTCAAAATGTGGTCTACAGATGTCTGACAATCCTCAAGGCATTTTCAAAGGTGCACAAGATCAATACTATTCGCATAATAGTAAAAATCATTTTCCTTTTTCATTCTGTTTATATTTGCACTGATGGTGAAAAAGTAAAAGTGGGTAGCTATAGCTGGGTCGCTCGGTTGGTTGGAGCATCATTCCTTACACCAAAAGTTTGCAGGTTTGGTCCCCAATCAGGGCACATACCTATGTTGCAGGTGCAATCCCCAATCAGGGGACATGTATAGGAGGCAACAGATCAATATTTCTGTCACATCAATGTTTCGATGTCCTCGCTCTCTCTCTCCAACTTCTCTCTTTTCCTCTCTCTCTAAAATTAATACACATATCCTCAGGTAAGGAATTAAAAAGAAAAGGAAATTGTGGGTAAAACTGCTGCTGCCTTAGCACAGATCAAGGAAGTAGCACCAAACTATACTGGCTCATCATTGTATTCTTTACCACTATGCAGCTGAAAGGGGAGAAAGTCAGTTTCACTTAAGAATGTCCTTGATATAGCAGTTAATTTTATTAAATATTAAAACTTTGATACATGTGTCTGGTTTTATGCCAGGACCATGCTGTTTTTATTACTTTGGCCTTATAGTACAGTTTGATATTAGGTAGTGTGATTCCTCCAGCTTTGTTCTTTCTCAGGATCACTGTTGCTATGCAGGGTCTTTTGCGATTCCATATCAAATTTTTGAGATATTTGTTCTAGTTCTGTGAAATATATCATTGGAACCTTGATAGGAATTGTGTTGAATCTATAGATTGCTTTGGGTAATATGGACATTTTAATGTTGTTAATTCTTCCTATCCATGAACACTGCATGTGCCCAGAAATAAACCCACATATTTTTTATGTTTTTTATTTTATTTAGTTATTTATGTGTTTATTTATTTATATTTATTTTATTGTTTTACTTTATTGTTGTTCAAGTACAGTGGTCTGCCTATTTCCCCCAACTCTGCCCCCACCCCAGCCATCCACACCTCCCTCCCCTGATTCCACCCCTCCTTGGTTTTGTACATGCATCCTTTATAGTTTTTATAGTTGTTTCTGAAAACCCTTCACCCTTTTCCCCCATTATAGCCTCCCATCTAACCTCTGATTACTGTCAGTTTGTTATTTATTTCACTGTCTCTGGTTATATTTCACTTGCTTGTTTGTTTTGTTGATTAGGTTCCACTTACAGGTGAGATCGTATGGTATTTGTCTTTTACCACTTACCTTATTTCACTTAGCATAATGCTCTCTAGTTCCACCATGCTGTCACAAAGGGTAGGAGCTCCTTCTTTCTCTCTGCTGTGTATTATTCCATTGTGTAAATGTACCATACTTTTTTGATCCACTCATTTACTAATGGGCACCTAGGTTGATTTCCAGCACTTGGCTATTGTGAATTGTGCTGCTATGAACATTGGGGTGCATAGGTTCTTATGGCCTGATGTTTCAGGGTTCTTAGGATATAATCCTAGCAGTGGAACTGCCAGGTCAAAAGGCAGGCCCATTTTCAGTTTTCTGAGGAAATTCCATACTGTTTTCCATAGTGGCTGCACCAGTCTGCAATCCCCCCAAGAGTGCACTAGTGTTCCCTTTTCTCCACATCCTATCCAATAATTGTTTATGATAGCCATTCTGACTGGTATCACATTTTGGTTTTAATTTGCATGTCTCTGATGGTTAGTAATGCTGAACATCTTTTCATGTCTCTGGACACTTTGTATGTCCTCACTGGAGAAGTGTCTGTTCAAGTTCTTTGCCCATTTTTAACAGTTTTTTTTTGTCTTCCTAGAGTAGAGTTGTATGGGTTATTTATATATTTTAGAGATCAAACCCTTGTCTGAGGTATAATTGGCAAATATGTTTTCCCATATGGCTGGTTCTCTTTTCATTTTAACAGTTTTCTTTAGCTGTGTAGAGCTTTTATTTTGATGAGATCCCATTTGTTTATTTGTTCCTTAATGTTCCTTGCTCTAGGGGACATATCAGTGAAAATATTGCTGCATGCAATATCTTAGATTTTCCTGCCTATGTTCTCCTGAAGGACTTTTATTGATGCGGACTCCAACCAGTGATGTCCACGGTGTTGTGGATGCAACAAACAAATTCACACAGACTGAAGAAGTTCTGTGGAGAAAAGGGATGGTATGGACACTCTCTGAACAAGAGAGTGTGCCAAACCTTGCCAGGACAAGCTTTTATTGCTTTCCTGGGAGCATTACATCATTATGCATAGATTTTCTTTAGGTGATTACTTTTTACAGATAAGAAAGAAAAGGATGTTGCAAATGCAAGGGAAAAAGTGGTTGAACTGATTACACTCAGTCCTTGGGAGTTGTAGCACAGACTTCAGGAAGTTACTTCAAAGATATGCTGCCTTAACTCAGAGTGAGGGAATTTTAGCAAAAGCATGCCTCAAAGCAGCCTACATATAATGCAGGCCTGGTTCCCCATGGGACAGCTGATCTGTGGGCCTGGCTCCTATGTACTGCCTCGCTCCTGTTGGTTTTCCAAACCAGGGCTGAGCTACATTCACCTCTGCCATGCAGACTGGTTCCCTGTATTTTATGGTGTCACGGCTTATATTTAAGTCTTTTATCCACCTTGAATATATTTTTGTGTGTGGTGTAAGTTGGTGATCAAGTTTAATTTTTTGCATATAACTGTCCAGCTCTCCGAATACCATTTGTTGAAGAGGCTATTTTTACTCCATTTTATGCTGTTGCCCCCTTTATCAAATATTAGTTGACCATAGAGACTTGGTAAAGCCACATCTTTATAGTCAATATTTGGCGGAGGAGGCAATGGGCTAAAGAGAGTTTATGTACAATGTACAATGGGCTAAAGAGAATTTATTTAATAAATGATGTTGGCAATATTGGACCCATGTGCAGAAAAATGAAACTAGACTATCTTCTTACATCGCACATAAAGAAAAGTCCAAAGTAGATGAAGGGCTTATATGTTAGACCCAAAACTATAAAAATAATGGAATAAAATATAGGTAGCAAAATCTCAGACATTGCTCATAGCAATATTTTGTCAGATATATCTCCCCAGCCAGGGAAACAAAAGAAAAATAGACAAATGGGACTATATCAAGCTAAAAAGTGTTTGCACAGCAAAGGAAAACATTAACAAAATATGAAGACAACCCACAGAATGGGCAACCACATTTGCCAGTACATTTGATAAGAGTTTAATATCCCAAATGTATAAAGAACTTACAAAACTCAATGCCAAAAAAACAAACAACCCAATTAAAAAATGGGCAAAGGACCTGAAGAGACACTTCTCCAAAGAGGACATACAGATGGCTCATAGACATGTGAAAAAAATGCTCAACATCACTAATCATCAGAGAAATGCAAATTAAAACCATACAGAGATATCATCTGGTACATGTCAGAATGGCTATTAACAATAAATCAACAAACAATAAGGGCTGGAGAAGATGTGGAGAAAGGGGAGCCATTTTGCACTTTTGGTGGGAAAGCAGGCTGGTGCACCTCAAAAAATTGAAAATGGATGTGCCTTTTGACACAGCGATCCCATTTCTGGGAATATTTCTGAAGTAACCCAAAACTGTAATTCAAAAGAACATAAGCACCCCTGTATCCATTGCAGGATTATTTACAATTGCCAAGATGTGGAGGCAGCCCCAGTATCCATCAGTAGATGAGTGGATAAAATGACTATGGGACATTTACCCAATGGAATTCTATTCAGCCATAAGACAGAAGAAAAATTTACCATTTGCAATGGCATGGATGGACATGGAGAACATTATGCTAAGTGAAATAGGCCAGTCAGAGAAAGATGAATACTGTATGATTTCACTCATGGGTGGAATATAATGAACAAAGTGAACGAACAAGCAAAATAGAGACAGACTCATAGATAGAGAGTAGGATGACAGCTAAGGAGGACAGGGTAAGAGTAGAGGGATTGAGCAAAAAGTAAAAAGGATACATAGACATCAGTGTGGTGATTGCTGGGGGAGGGGAGTATAAGGCAACTAAATGGTAATGGAAAAATACAATAAATTTTTTAAGTGAAAAAAGAACTACAAAATCAACCCTGAACGCACATGTTTCTTAATATTCTGTGTGACAAAATGGGAAGTACACATAAAGTACTTCTGTTGAAATAAAGTATGATAGTTGAAACGAGGAAAAGCATGGTGCATTTGTTTGAGTTGCAAGTTGAACTGGCCTTGTTTTTCATAAAATGTCAGTTTTATTTGTAAGAAAGCAAAAACTATGGTTCATTCATACTTTAGCATTTTGCAGATATTTTGCTCAAACAATTAACAGAAAGATCCTATCACTTCAAAGGAAACGTCTGGCAGCATTTATTTTCAGTGGTAAAATTCAGGGTTTGAAGGAAATTTAGAATTTGGTAAAACTGTACATACATTCCTCACGGTGAACATAAGAGCTGCCCAATACTTAAAGATTTTTGTGATGAGATTGGTACAACTATTATCCTATGTGAATTTTTTATTCTGTGTATTGCACTTCTTATTAAATTTTTTGAGAGACATTGGTTCACAAATCCATACAGGTTTCAAATGTACAGCTCAACAATACATCATCTGCACACTGCATTGTGTGCTCACTGCCCCAAGCAAAGTCTCTTTCTTTCTCCACTTATCCCTCCCTTTTCCCACCTCCACCCACCTTTGTCTCTGGCTATCCTCACACTCTTGTCTGTGTCTATGTGTCATGTACATATGTTTTTTGGTTAATCCATTCACCTTCTTTCACCCAGTGCCCCAATACCTTCCTTTCTGACAGTTGTTATGCTGTTCTATGTATCCATGCCTCTGTTTCTATTTTGTTCATTAGAATCCACATATATGTGAGATCATAGGGTATTTGTCTTTCTCTGACTGGCTTATTTCACTTCGCATAATAATCCCCAGTTCCATCCATGCTGTCACAAAAAGTAAAATGTCCTTTTTTATAGCTGCATAGTTCTCCATTATGTAAATGTACCACAGCTTTTTTATCTACTCATCTTCTGATGGTCACTTGGGCTGTTTCCATATCTTGGCTTCAAATAGACCAATATATTTTAGTGTAATAGAGTACATACAAAGTTTAATGGTAGGGTTTTAAATTCCACATTGTAACCAAAGTTTAAAAATAACACTTGTTGAATTTTGGTGCAGTATCTAAGGAGAATATCCAGTTATATGAAGAGCCTAATAAAATCATCTTTTTTTCCAACCACATCTCTGCATAAGGTTAGATCTTTTGCATAACCTTCAACACCATCAATGTGGTCCTCGGAGAATGGCACACCAGGAGAGGGCATGGAAACTCCACACCCCTTCACACATATCCTGCCCTATGCATCTCTTCCATTTGACTGTTCCTTAGTTATATCCTACTATAATAAAGCAGTAATATAAACAGACTGTCAGACATCAGCAAGATATCAGGAAAGGAGAATCCATACTTTCTCTCATTTAAATGATCTACATACAACTACACTGGATCAATTCCCTCTTAAAGAAATCTAGAAACTAGTTGACTGATTTCTACACATCAGGCAACTGAGATAATATCCACATCAAAATATGGTAGAAATGTTAGAAATGGCATTTCTACCTCAGCCAGGTATGAGACATACTGTTGTTTTAAAATTCATGCTGGATACTGCATCTTATAATTGGAAGGTAATCCCCAACATGTAGTTTCTCCTGAAGAGCAAAGGTTGTGGAACACACTTCTAGCACCCCAACTATTAAAGTTGCCACCTGAGGGATGGACTCCCAAATTACCTAATTTAGGGATGTAGTTGGCCTTGGCATTTACAAATCCTCCAATGGCCACACTAAACAAAGACAGGTTTTAAATGGGCACATAAGCACTGCCCACAACTATCCTCACCTAGGGCTCATTGCAGAAGGAGCCGGCAGAAATTCCCATCTCCATTTATCACAGGAAGTGGTTTGACTGCATACATTTCTCACTGCAGCCTGAGGGTGTGTCTTCTAATGAGCCTGCATGAAGCTGCTGACTAGGATTCCCTCAGGAGTCTGAAAGAGCCCGTAGCCACTGTTAATGCCTTCTACCTCTGTTTCTACAAATGAAACCAAGCTTCCAGCTTGTCACTGGGAGAAGCTTGTCCAGATATCTAGTGCCCCAACTTTTATAGCTGCCACCAGAGACAGGCCCCCACATTACCTACTTCTGAGAGCCAATGGGGCCTGACATTTGTAAGTCCTCCAGGACCATATTAAACACGGACACTTCCCATGATTACTACCCCTGGGCTCATTGCAGAGGAAAGAAGCAAAAATGCCCATCTCCCAGTTTCTCATTGAAAGGAATTTGATTACACACATTCTCAGTTACAACCCGAGAGTCCAACTTCTCATCAGCCTGCTTCTGGGTGCTGACTGGGATCCTCCCAGGACCTTAAAAGAGCTGGTGGGTACTTACCCTGCCTTCTCCTTTGGACTTGCTGCAACAATGAAACCAAGCCTCCAGCTTCTTCCTGGAAGGAATTTCTCCACACATCTAACACCCTAACAGTTATGGCTGCCAGCTGAGTGATGGGTATCCAAATCACGTAGCTCTAAGAACTGAAAGAGCTTAGCATTTATGAATCCTGTGGGACCACATCGAACTAAGAGATGGTTTTATCCCCCAGACTCAGCACAAAGGGAACAGATAGAAAGTCCAGGCTCCCAATTTCTCCCTGGAAGAGGATTGACTACATACTTTTTACAGCTACTGTATGATGGTCAAGCTTCTCATTAGCCTGCATCTGGAAGGCTGAATGAGTGTATGCAAATTCCCTGAATCTTCTCTCCCAACTTAGCCTGGTGATAAAACCAAGTCTCCACTCTTTCCTAAAAGGAGTTTGTTTCCATACCTGCAAAAACTCCTGAACAAAATACTACAAAACCTAATTCAACAGAACATTAACAGGATCATACACCACAATCAAGTGGGATTTATCCCTGAGATGCAAGGTTGGTTCAAAATATGCAAATTGATGAATGTGATATGCCATGCTAAAAGAATGAAAAACAAAACCACATTATTATCTTAATATATACAAAAACTACTTGACAAATTAACATTTTTTCATGACTTAAACTTTCAACAAATTAGGTATAGGACTAGACCTCAACTTAATAAAAGCCATATGTTACAAGCCCATAGCTAACATTATACTCATTACACTCTTTTCAACAGCTGAAAGTTTTCGTCTAAGATCAGGAACAAGACAATGATACCCACTCTTACCACTCCGATTCAATATAATACTGGAAGTCCTAGTCAGGGAAATTAGGTGAGACTTATTTTTTAAAAAAGAAGTAAAATTGTCTCTGTTTGCAGGTGACATGAATGCATACATAGATATTCCTAAAGACTACCAAAAACTGTTAGAACAATAAACACATTTACTAAAGTCACAGAATACAAAATATATACATAAAATTCACTTGTGTTTCTATATACTAACAAACTATATGGCATAGAAATTAAGAAAAAATCCCATTTAATAGCATCAGAAGAATGAAATAGTGAGGAATAAATGTAATTAATGAGATCTGTACTCTGAAAACTATAACACATTGGTGAAAGAAACTGAAGAAAACACAAATAAATGGAAATATATCATATATCAATAGATCATAACAATTAATATTGTTAAACTGTCCATACTACTCAAAACAATCTACTAATTCAATATGATCTTTATCAAAATTCCAATGACTTTTTTTCACAGAAATAGAAAATACCCTAAAATATGTATGGAACCATAGAAAGCCCTGAAGAGCTAAAGCAATCTTGAGAAAGAAAAACAAACCTGGAGGCATCAGACTTCCTGGTTTCAAACTATGCCACAAACCTATAATAGTCAAAACAGTGTGGTGCTGGAATAAAAACAGACACACAGAAAATACGAACATAATAGAGAGCCCAGAAATAAATCCATATATATATGGTCAACTGACCTTTGACCAGGAAAGCATGAATACAAAATGATGAAAGGATAATCTCTTCAAAAAATGGTGCTGGGAAAACTGGATATTCACATGCAAAAGAATGAAATTGGCCCTGGCTGGCATAGCTCAGTGGATTGAGCGCAGGCTTGTGAACCAAACAATTGCGGTTCAATTCCCAGTCAGGGCATATGCCTGGGTTGGAGGCCAGTTCCCGGTGGGGGACACACTAGAGGCAACCATACATTGATATTTCTCTCCCTCTCTCCTTCCCTTCCCCTCTAAAGATAAATAAATAAATAAATAAATCTTTTAAAAAAAGAATGAAATTGGTTTCCATCTTACACCATGCACAAAAATCATCTCAAAATGGATTAAAGATTTAAATTGAAGAACTGAAACTGTAAAACTCCTAGAAGAAAACATAGAGATAAAGCTTCTTGACATTGTTTTTGGCAGTGAGTTTTTGGCTATGACACCAAAAGCACAAGCAACAAAAACAAAAATAAATTAATGGAACAACATTAACTAAAAAGCCTCTGCACAGCTGTTGGGAATAGCTCTGTCTGGTTTCAGGAGTTGTAACTGCCCCCCGTGGCTAAGGCTGAGTAAGTGACCTCTGGACTGTGAGCCACTGAGGAAACAAAGCTTGTCTCCCTGGCAAGAGTGCTGCTTCTGCCATCTCTAGCCCCCAGTGCTTGGTCAGCTAGTTATAGTCTATGGGTACGACCCCTCAGAGGAGGGGCAACCCATGCCAGACATGATCACTTGTGGGTGGCCATCAAGAAAGGACTCAGTGGGGGCTGCAGCAAAGTGAGGGCAAAGGACCCTCACCCCCCTGGCTATTCTGACATAGCCTGAGTCCCCTTTCCATCTGGGAAAAGCTCTGGGAGAAGCGTTTCCTGGCTCTAATCCACTTGAGCCTGAATCTTGACAGGGAGGGGGTCAGCCCTCTGCCGGCTACAGCAGGTTCCAGGGTAATTGGGCATAAGAAAGATTTCATAAAGTCCTGTGAAGTCTGCTTTGCTAGGAGTGCTATCATCCCTATGATAAGGGTCCAGGCAGGAAATGAGTATGTCTCCTAAAGTTTTTGCAACCCCTTACCTGACAGACACTGACTCATATTAAGCCCTCAGATTTCTTTGAAATGTTATCTATTGCTTGATCCTTGCCACCTGACATTGATTGATGAACTTTACCTGCATCCCTGTGTGTTACAAACCTAATAAAAAGCCATTGAAGAAGAGGCTATGGGTCCTTCTCCCATGAGAGAAGCTAGCCACCTTTCCTCCCCAAGCAAATAATGTCTTGGTAGTATTATTTTCATCTGTGGAGGACAGGGCTCCACCCCCAGAGCCCACACACACACAGCAAAAGAAATTATCAAAAAAACAAAAAGGCAGCCTACAGAATGGGAGAAAAACTGCAAACCATGCATGCATCTGATAAGAGGTTAATATCCAAAATATATATTTAAAAACTCATAGAATTTAATAGCAAAGAAGATTAAAATATGGGCAAAGAATCTGAATAGACATTTTTCTAAAGAACACAAACAAATGCCCAACAGGTATATGAAAAAGTGATCAACATCACTAATTTCCAGGAAAATGCAAGTCAAATACACAATGAGATTAATACTTCACACATGTTAGGATGGCTATATCAAACTCACAAGGGATAATAAGTGTTAGCAAGGGTGTGGAGAAAATACAACCCTTATACACTGTTGGTGGGAATGTAAATTAATACAGCCTTTAGGAAAAACAGTATAGAGGTTTTTCAAAAAATCAAAAATATAATTACCATATGATCCTACAATGTCACAATTATATATCCCAAGTAAATGAAAATGTGATATTGAAGAGATTATCTGCATTTTCATGTTTATTGCAGCATTATTTACAATAACCAAGATATGGAAAACTACTTAAATGCCCATCAACAGATTAATGGATAAAAAAGTGGTATTTTTATACAATAGAATAATATTGTTCAGCCTTTAAAAATAAGGAAATCTGGCCCTTTACAACATTGATGAACCTGGAGAACATTATGCTGATTGAAGTAAACCAGACAGATAAAGATAAATTCTACATGACCTTACTTATTTGTGGAATCTAAGAACATCAAACTGATAGGACCAGAGTAGAATGATTCTTTCCAAGGGATGAGGGTTGGGAATAATAGGGAGATGTTGGTAAAAAGGTACAAACTTTTAGTTATAAGATGAATAAGTTGGGGTACTTAATGGACAGTATGATGATTTTAGTTAATAATACTGCACTGTAAAATTGAAATTTACCAAGAGGATATATCTTAAGCATTCCCACTACAAAAAAATGTGGCTATGTGAGGTGGTGGATGTGTTAAGTTGATCATGGCAATCATTTAACAGGGTTAATGTATATTAAGTCATGACATTGTATACTTTTAAAAATCATGTTTTATAACCTAAATATATAGATTTTCATTTGTCAATCATACCTCAATATAGGTGTGGGAAAATAAAAACATTTTAATTACGAAGTAAACATACTTGCTTCACTAAAATATTTTTAAAACATAAAAACCAGAATGCCATGTGATAATATATAAGGTAATGAAATAAACTGTTAACCAAATATTTTATATATCATAAAATTATTTATCAAAAACAAAGGAGAAATTAAGCTAGTTCCAGATCAGCAAAAGCAAAAAATCATTCATTGCTGTGTCTGCCCTACTAGAAATGCTATAAGCAATTTCCAATTCTTAAAAAAAAGATACTAGATTTTAACATGAAACCATGCAAAAATATAGAGAATATTGACAAAGGTAACTACATGGGTAAATATAAAACCACTATTGTATTTTTAGTTTGTAACTCTTCATTTTTCTTTTTTCTCTTCTTTTTTAAAGATTTTATTTATTTATTTATTTTTGGATAGAGGGTAATGGATGGAGAGAGGAAAACATCAGTGGTTGCCTCTCATGTGCCCCCTACTGGGCACCTGGCCCACAACCCAGGCATGTGCCCTAACTGGGATTTGAACCAGTGATCCTTTGGTTCACAGGCCAGTGTTCAATTCATAGAGCTACAACAGCCAGGGCATGTAACTCCTTTTTTTCTTCATGACTTAAAAGACAAATGCATAAAACAACAATTAAACATATGCATTATTGCATCTGTAATGTATAAAGATGTAATTTGTAACAATAATAACACACAGGGGAGTGATGAATGAAAATATATAGAAGCAGAGTCATTGTATATTACTGAAGCTAAGATCATATTAATTCAAGTTGGGTTATTATAAGTTTAAGATATTAATTGTAATGATCAAGGTTTTGAGTAAGAAAGTCACTAAAACACAAAAAAATTAAAATGGCACACTACAACAAATCAACTAAATATAAAAGAAGGCAATAATCTAGGAATTGAGGAACCTAAGTCATATAGATAACAAATAACAATAGAAGTATTTTCTTATCAATAAGTACTTTAAATATTAACAAACATTCCAATTAAAATGATGGATTTAAAAAAACATATTCTATTCATATGCTGTCTACAAGATACTCATTTCAGATTCAGTTATACAAATTGGTTGAAGTGAAAGCATGGAAAAAGATATTCTATGCAATAATGACCAGAAGGAAGTGGTGATGGCTATACCAATTTCAGAAAAAAAAAAGACTCTAAATGTTTTTTAAAACTGTCATAAAAGACAAAGAAGTACATTGTATATTGATAAAGGAGAAATCTATGAATAACAAATAGCAACTATAAATATATACACACCTAACAACACAGTTCCAAAATATATGAATTAATAACTGACAGAGTGGAAGGGAGTAGTAGATAATTCTATAATACTAGCTGGAGATGTCAATACCCTGTTTTCAATATTGAATAGAACAGCTATATATAAGATAAATAAGTAGAAAACTTAACAAGTCTGTAAACCAAATAGAACTAACAGATATATTCAAAACAGTTCTCCCAATAAGGAGACTATGCATTATTGTCAAGTGTACATGAAACATTCTCTAGGATAGAAGATATCTTAAGTCACAAAACAATCTTAATGAACTTTAAATGACTGGAAGTATATAAAGTGTCTTCCTCAACTACAATAGAATGGCAGTAGAAGTCAGTAAAAGAAGGAATACTGGAAAACTCACTATGTGAAAATGAAACAATACACTTTTTGACCAATGTGTCAAAAAAGAAATCACAAGGAAAAATAGAAAATATATTGAAACAACTGAAAACAAAACACAACATACTAAAACCTATGTGACCCAGTGTTCAGAGGGAAGCTTATGATTTTGAATGCCTACATTAAAAAGGGAGAAATATCTAAATTCAAAAATCTAATCTTGTAATTTAAAGAACTAGAAAAAGATAAAACTAAACCCAAAGCAAACAGAAGAAATGGAATAATAGATATTAGAACAAAGATAAACAAAATAGAAAAATCAAAAACAACAGAAAGGATCAACATAACCAAATGTGATCCTTTAAACATATTAACAAAATTGAGACACTGTTATCTACACTAATGAAGAAAAAGAGAGAGACAGAAATAACTATAGTAAAATATGAAATTGAAGAGGAGACATTACAACTGACCTAACAGAAATAGAAAATGATTATTAGAGACTATTCTGAACAGTTGCATACCAGCAAATTAGACCAAGATAAATACACAAATTCTAGAAAGATACAAACTACCAAAAGTGACTGAAAAAGAAATAAGAAATCAGAATATACCTGTAACAAGAGATTTAACTAATAATGTAAAAACTACCCACAAAGAATAGTGCATGAAGAGTAATTGGTGAGTTTCACCAAATATTTAAAGCATTAACACCAATTCTTCTCCAATTGTTCCAAAAAATAAGAGGAAAAAACATTTCCTAACTCATTTGATGAGGTATTACTCTGATACTAAAATCAGACAACATAACAAAACTACATACCAATGTCCTTTTTGAGTGTCGGTGCAAAAATCCTCAACAAAACTGAATCCAGCAGCATATTAAAAGGATTACAGTACATGACCAAGTGGGATTTAACCAGGAACACAAGCGTAGTTAAACATAAGAAGTTCAGTCAATGTAATATACTACATTAATAAAATAAGGGGGGAAACACATGATTATTACAACAGATACAAAAAATAAATGTGTCAGACTCCACCACCCTTTCATGGTAAAAAACTCTCAAGAAATTAGGAAAAGAAAGAAAATTCCTCTACATGAAAAAGAGCAAATATGAAAAACTTACAGCTAACATCATACTCTATTATAAAAGACTAAAACCTTTCCTTGTAAAATCAGGAATAAGACAAGAATTATCACTTTTGCCATTTGTATTCAACACTGCACTAAAACTTCCTACCAAAGCAATTAGTTAAGAAAAAGAAATAAAAATCATCCACGTTGTACAGGAAGAAATAAAACTATTTCTATATACAAAAAACACAATCTCATTAATAGAGAATCCTAAATGAGCCACAAAACCAAACTGAGCTACTAAACAGATTTAGTAAAGTTGCAGAGTACAAATAAGCATACAATATTGGCTGCATACAATACACATTAAACACTAATCGTAAACAATCTGAAAGAGAAATCATGAAAACAATTTCATTTATTAAAGCATCAAAATAATGAAATACTTAGAAATAAATTTAACCAAGGAAATACAAGATTTATACACTGAAAATTACAAAACATTATTGAAGTAAATTAACAAAAGCCTGAATAAATGAAAATACATGCCTGTTAATGAATTAAAAGACTTAATACCATTAAGATGGAAATAGTTGTATAACATAAATCAATTATTAAAATTCCTTTCAATATTTCAAAGGCTTTTTCTGAAGAAATGGAAAAGCCAATCCTAAAATTAATATGGAATTGAAAAGGGTCCAAAAGAGCCAAAATAATTTTGGAAAAAAATAATGTTGTAATCTCATGCTACCCTGTTTTAAAAGTTTAAAACAAATGGGCTGCAACTAAATTACTGACTAAGCAGCCCAAATAACCAACTGAAGACTAGCTGAAGGGGAGTCTTATAAGCAAGAATTTACAGATGAAGCAACGTGGAGACTAATAGGAAGGGCAGAGATGTGAAAAAGACTGTCAGGTTCCCAGGGACAGTGGCTGAGGTTCTGGAGAAATATCTCAGCTGAGCCGGGGTCCCCCCTGAGAAACGTGGGTCTTAACCCCAAGCTGGGCTCTCTGGGCCAGAGCACCAGAACCAGAAAGAGGTGCCACATAATATCTGGCTATGACAAGGAGCAGGGTTTCTGTCCACCAAAGAGAGGTGAATAGAGACACAGGCACCCTCTTAAAGGGTCAACACACTACATTTTGTTCACATCTGTTCATCCTGGACTTTAGCAGAGGGAAAACTGAACTAGAATCAGGTGATGAGCATCTGGGAGTTTTGGCTCTGGGGAGAAAGCTGAAAGGACCGTCACAAGGACCCCTGTGATGAGTCATTCTCCAAAACTGCAGATACCATCTTTCTGGGGTATAGCACTCACCTCAGAACAGCACTAGCCATGGGGAAAGAAATAGCCCCACTGTCTGATCTCCCTCTCATCTCACCTCACCCTGTGGAATTTATTTAGTGCTGAGAAGCATAGCCAGAAGCTTTTTCAGTGACTGAGCCTAATGGTCAGCCCAAAGGTGGTGGCAGGCAGAGGCAGATCTCAAGGTGCCTTGTCCTTTCACTGACCTACCCCCAGACCTGGTGCTGGAAAAAGCCAGCCTTGCTATACAGCAAGGGCGTCAAACTCACTTCCACCAGGGGCCATATCAGCCTCACAGTTGCCTTCAGAGGACCGAATGTAATTTCAACTCCTTATCAGTTAAGGTATAGTTACATTTATGTAGTCCTAAAATTATTTCAGCCCTTTGAAGGCAACCACAAGGCTGATGTGGCCACCAGTGAAAATGAATTTCACACCTCTGCTATACAGCTTGGTTCTTCCCTCACAAACCCAGGCCTAACAGAGGCAGTCAAAAACTGTGGATTGCTTTTAGCTCCAAACAGGTTGTCCAGGGTCAGTAATAGGCAGCATTTGCCATTGGCCTACAGCAGAGTCCTACCCAAGAGACCCAGAATCAAAGAGCCATTGCCAGCTTCAAATAACAACAGAGCAGGATCCAATAAGCTTCCCAAGCAGCATATCCAAAGGGAAATCTCAGCAAGCACCAAACCCTGCTGAGGCAAATTCCACTTTGTGGGGTCAGCACCTGCACAGAAACTCAAATGACATGGTCAGGGTTGAACCTCACAGTCAGTCAGACTAAGGATTGATCTGATGTGTGAATGGGCCAATAGCAGTCAAGACTCAATTACAACAGGAGAGCCCATATAACCCACAAAAAAGGGCATTCTCAAAGTACCAAGCTCAGGTGATCAATGGGAATGCACCACTGGACCCCACTGGACACCCACTCACTACATAAGGTCACCCCATGTAGACTGGGAGTCACAGCAGATTGATCTAATATATAGAAACAAATACAAAGAAAAATTCAAAATTTGGAGACAAAGAAACAGGCCTCAAATAAAATTAAAAAAAGACAAACAGTAGAAATCTTCAGAAAAAAGAGCTAAATCAAATAGAGGCAAGCAATTTATCTGCTAAAGAGCTTGGTGATTGTTATAAGGATTCACAACATCATGGCAAAAGGACTTAGAACCCATAAAAAAGAACTGGTCAGAAATGAACAATAGAATATGTGAAATGAAGAATATACTAGAAGGACTAAACAGTATGTTGTATGAAGCAGAGGATTGAATCAGTGATTTGTAAGACAAGACAAAAAAACCCCATTCAATCAGAGCAACGAACAAAAATTAATTAAAAAATAAGGATAGACAGATCCGAGATGGCAGCAGAGTATAAGGCAGCTCTGTTCATCTGCTTTCAGACATGGACAGGATTTTAAGTCAGAACACAGAAGGGAGAGTAAGTGAAAGCATCCATGACTGAAAGCTTAAATGGAGGAGAGTGTGGGGAGTGCACAGGAGTAGCAAGAACTGGCCCTCCTGCAGGGCACCCAGGGCTGACGGCCTAGGCTTTCCAGGCCAACCACCACCACTGCCCAGCCCAGCACTGCTGGCTGCACAGAGTGAGGGCCACTGTAGGTCAGCTCAGGACCTGTGAGCCCCCCGGGTGGTGAGAAAAGGCCTGGGAGGTGCAGGCTCCAGAAACAGCATGGGGGGAACAGGCAGGCCCAAGGCCGAAGACCTCTGGAGGGAGCAGGTACCCATAAGCAAATTGGGCCCTTCTGGTACTGATTCCCAGGTGGGTGGTTTTGTGTACATTCTATGACTCTGTGGGTCTCTCCAATGAACTCTGATGTGAGGCTGGGAGTTTCTCCAACCACCTCAACCCCCACAGGTTTTTTCAGTCAGAGGTTTCAAGGCTTTATTTCCCCACACTGGAGCCTTGGGTTTCACAGTCTGTCTTGTTCCCCAGTTGTTCCTCTCTGTTTATCTGCACGAAAATGAAGGACCATCTGCTCTGCTAGCTGCTGCCTCACCTGGTCCACCAGCTGCCACCTTCCTGCAAGTCCTCTCTGCACAGCTGCCTGTCTTGGCCCCTCCTACTAGTCTGGATGAATGTTTCTTCTTTAACTCCTTGCTTGTCAGGATTCCATACAGTTTGATTTTTTGTCAGTTCTGGTTATTTTTTGTTTTAAATTTATTATATTTCTTTTGGTTGTGTGAGGAGGCATGGTGTATCAGCATACATGTCTACCTTGGCTGGAAGACTTAAGCTAGTTTTGGGACAACATGAAGCATAACAACATCTGCATCATAAAGTCCCAGAAGGAGAAGAGAGAGAGCAAGAGATCAAGAACCTATTTAAAGAAATAATGGAAATGTTCCTAACATGGTGAAGGAAAAGACACACAAGTCCAGGAAGAGCATAGAGTTCCAAACGAGATGGACTCAATGAGGCCCACAACAAGACAAATGGCAAATGTTAAGGACAAAGAGGGAGTCTTAAAAGCAGCAAGAGAAAGAGAGTCAGTCACCTTCAAGGGAACTGCCATAAGACTATCAGTTGATATTTTTACAGAAACATTTTGGGCCAGAAGGAATTGGCATGAAATATTGAAAGTGATGAAAGGGAAGGACCTACAACCAAGACTACTTTATTCAGCAAACCTATTATTTATAATTGAAGGAGAAATAAAGGGCTTCCTAGACAAGAAAAAGCCAAATAGTTTCTTACCACCAAACTTGTATTACAAAGAATGTTAAGCAGATTGATTTAAGAAGAAAAAAACAACAGAGGATCATACTTAAAAGAATAAATATCAAAAAATCTGTGCCTACAAATAATCACTTTAATATAAATGGCTTAAATGCTCCAATCAAAAGACATAGCATGGCTGAATGGATAAGAAAAAAAGACTCAGCCCTGGCTGGGTGGCTCAGTTTATTGGAGCATGCACCAAAAGTTTGTGAGTTTGATCCCCAGTCAGAGCACATACCTAGGTTGCAGGTTCAATCTCTAGTCAGAGTGCATAAGGGAGGCAACCTGTTGATGTTTCTCTTTCACATACCTCACTCTGTCTTTCTCTCTCTATCTTCCTATCTCCCTCCCTCTCACTGTAAATGCAATAAAAACATATCCTTGGGTGAGGACTTAAAATAAACAGAAAACAAAACCCATATATGTACTATATTCAAGAGACCCACCTCATAATGAAATTTACACACAGACTAAAAGTAAAGGATGGGAAAAGATATTTCATGCAAATGGAAAAAAATCATGCAGTGGCAATACTTATATCTGACTAAACAGACTTTAAAACAAAGGCTATAGTAAGAGACAAAGAAGGACACTACAGGTGAGGCTGGGTGCACTGAAGTTGATATGTCTATAGACTTAGGGTGGTAAATCACAATATGATGTACAGATGATATATTGTAAAATTGTATACCTGAAACCCATATAAGTGTATTAACCCATGTCACTCCATTAAATTCAATAAATAATAAAGAAATATACTACCTAATGATACAGGGAGCTATTCAACAAGAGGATATAATGCTTCTGAACATCTATGCAACCAACTTTGGAGCACCTCAATATGTAAAACAAGTTTTGATGAACATAAAAGAAGAGATTGCCAGTAATACAGTCATAGTAGGGGATTGTAATACGCTATTGACTTCAATGGACAGTCCATCCTGACAGAAGATCAACAATGAAATGGCAGCCTAGATCACAACGACACACTAGATCACACTGGTTTAATGGATATCTTCAGAGCATCTCACACCAAGGCACTAGAATATATATTCTTTTTAAGTGCACATGAAACATTTTCTAAGATATATGACATGTTAGAGCACAAAACAAATCTCAGAAAATTTACAAAGATTGAAATATTAAGCATCTTCTCTGACCATAATATATGAAGCTGGAAACCAATAACAGAAAAAAAATGAAAAACACAAAAAACATGATTGCTAAATAACAAGTTACTAAACAATAAATGGCTTAACAGTGAGATGAAGTAAAAAATTAAAAGATACCTTGAAAGAAATGAAAATGAGTACCCAACAATCCCAAATCTGTGGGATGCTGGGAAAGCAATCCTAAGAGAGAAGTTCACAGCATTGCAGGTCTATCTAAATTAAAAAACAAAACAAAACAGAAAAATCTCAAAAAAATCTTACTTCACACTTAAAGGAGATTGAAAGGAACAAGAAACAGAGCCAAAAATGAGTAGCAGAAAGATAATAATAAAGATCAAAGCAGTAATAAATGAAATAGAGTCTAAAAGAATAATACAAAAGACAAATGAAATCAAGAGATGAGTCTCTGAAAAGATATACAAGATTGAAAAACCTTTAACAAAACTCATCAAGCAGAGAGAGAGAGAGAACCCAAATAAATAAAATCAGAAATGAAAGAGGAGAAGAAATAACTGACAGCAAAGAAATACAAAAGATTGTAAGAAAATACTATGAATCCTGGCTGGTGTGGCTCAGAGGATTGAGCACTGGCCTGGAAACCAAAGGGTCACCAGTTCAATTCTCAGTCAGGGCACATGCCTGGGTTGTGGGCGAGGTCCCCTGTAGGAGAAGTGTAAAGGGCAACCATCCACTGATGTTTCCCTCTCTTTCTCCTTCCCTTCTCCTCTCTCTAAAAATAAATAAATAAAATCTTTAAAAAATACTGTGAACAACTATATGACAAAAAATTGGACAATCCGGATGAAATGGATAAATTCCTAGAAACATACAATCTTTCAAGATTGAATCGGAAGAATCAGTAAATTTTAATAGATAGACTACAACTAGTGAAATTGAATGGTAATCAAAAAAATTCCAACAAACAGAAGTCTTGAACCAGATAGCTTCACAGGTGAATTTTACCAAATATTCAAAGAACTAACACCTATCCCTCGCAAACTATTCTAAAAAATTTAAGAGGAGGGAAAATTTCCAAGCTCATTTTATGAGGCCAGCATTATCCGGATTCAAAACCAGATAAAGATACTACGAAGAAACAAAATTATAGACTACTATCCCTGATGAAAATAGATGCTGAGATCCTCAACCAAATATCAAACTGGATGCAGCAATATATTAAAAAGATCAAGTGAGGTTTATTCCTAGGATGCTAGTTTGGTAAATATCCACAAATCAACAAATGTGATATACCACATAAACCACTTGATCTTATCAATAGAGGCAGAAAAGCATTTGATGAAATATAGCACCCATTCATGATAAAAATTCTCAGCAAAGTGAGAAATAGAGGAAGTATACTTCAATATAATAAAGGCCATACATGACAAACCCATATCCAACATCATACTCAATGGGCAAAAACTACAAGTGTTTCCCTTAAGATTGGGAACAAGAAAGGGATATCTGCTTTCACCTCTCTTATTCAGCATAGCACTGTAAGTCCTAGATACACCAATTAGACAAAAAGAAGATATAATAGGCATCCAAATTGGGAAGAAAGAAGTAAAACTATCATTATTTGCATATGACATGATACTGTACATAGAGAATCCTAAAAATTCCATCATAAAACTACTAGAACTGATAAGTGAATTCAGTAAAGTAGCAGGATATAAAACAAATATCAAGAAATTAGTTGCATTTTCATACAGCAATAACAAGCTATCAAAGAAGAAAACTAAGACAATAATCCCATTTATAATGGCTTCAGATTGAGTAGGATACAAGAGTAAACTCAAAATGTAGTAAAGACTTTAATGTCAGACTTGAAACCATAAAAATCACAGAAAAGATAGGCAGTAAAATCTTGGACAGTTCTTGTAGCAATATTTTTTCTGATATATCTCCTTGGGCAGGGAAACAAAAAAAAAATAAACAAAAGGGACAATACCAAACTAAAAATTTTTGCACAGCAAAGGAAACCATCAGCAAAAATGGAAAGACAACCCACTTAATGAGAGAGAATATTTGCTGGTACATCTGATAATAGATTAATATCCAAAATTTATAAACAACTCATAGAAGTCAATGCCAAAAAATAAAATCCAGTTAAAAATGGGCAAAAGACCTGAAAAGACATTTCTACCAAGAGGCTATACAGATGGCCAATAGACATATGAAAAAATGTTGGTCGTCAGTAATCTCAGAGAAATACAAAATAAAACCACAGTGAAAGATCACCTCGCACCTTTCAGAATGGCTACCATCAATAAATCAACAAACAACATGCTTGTGAGGATGTGGAGAAAGGGGCACCCTTTTGCACTGTTGGTGGGAATGCAGCTTGGTGCAGCCACTGTGGAAAGCAGTACATAATTACCTCAAAAAATTAAAAAAATGGAACTGCCTTCTAACCCTACAATTCCACTTTTGGGAATTTATCTGAAGAAAACTGAAACTCTAATTCTAAAAAATATATGCACCCATATGTTTGTTGTAGCATTATTTACAGTAGTCAAGATTTGGAAGCAGCCCAAGTGTCCATCAGTAGATGAGTGAACAAAGAATCTGTGGTACATTTCACAATGGAATACTACTTGGCCATAAAAAGAAGGAAATTTTACCTTCTACAACAGCATGGATGGACCAGAAAATTATTATGCTAAGTAAAATAAGCCAATCAGAGAAAGGCAGGTACCATATGATTTCACCCATATATGGAATCTAGTGAACAAACTGAACTAACAAGCAAAATAGAGACAGACTCATAGATTGAGAGCAGGATGACATCTGTCAGGAGGAGGGGCCAGGAGGTTGGAGGGATTGAGCAAAAAAGGAAAAAAAAAAGAGAAAGAACTCATGTACACAAACAATAGTGTGGTGATTGCTGGGTGGTGGAGGCAGGATAAGGGGAGGAGAAGGAATGTATAGAAGTGGATAAATTATAATGGTTGGAGACTTGGCATTGGGTGATAAACACACAATAGCACTTACAAAAGAGAAGAGGTCTCAAGATAGAACCCTGTGCAACTCCAGTGTTTAGGGGTCATGAAAATAACATGAAATAGCAAAGGTGTTTTGAAAACAACAGCCATGGAGACAGAATATGGTGTCCTGCAAGCCAAGTGAAGGGAGAGTTCAAGGAGGACAAAGCAATACATATTGTTAAATAGTGCTTATAGGACAAATAAGATGAGAGCTTAGAATTGATCATTGGATTTGGCAATGAGAAGGTCATTGATGGCTTTGATGAGTGCAGTTTCAATGGAGGAAAAGGGCAAAATAGTAATGAAAATGGGTTCATGAGAGAACAGGAGGATACAAATTCAAGACAGAGGATATAGATAACTCTTCCAAGGAGTTTTGCTGTAAACAGGAGGGGGCAATACACAGAAGGAGGAAGTAGCAAGAGGGTTTTTGCTTTGTTATGTTTTTAGGATAGGAGAAGTATTTGAGTATGGGAGAGCTCCAGTAAAAACAGAAAAAGTGATGGTGTAAGGCATAAAGAATTTTTGGAGTAGAGTTTTTAAATAGGGGAGGGAGCATTGGGACTAGTGTACAAGGAGAGAACCTTTCTTAAGAACAGACAGTACATCCATAATAACAGGAAAGAACTTGGACTATCATGGGCACAGATGGCAGTAGGTGGGTACACATAATGATACAACCCTGTAAAAAATCTGTTATGAGTGCTTCTGTTTTCTCGCTGAAATAGCTAGCAAGAACATCAGCTGAGAGTAAAGATGGGAAAGATATTGATGTTTGAGGAAAAACGACATGAAATACTTTTCTAGAAAAGTGGGACAGTGAATGGAGTAGGGACATGTACTGTAACTGGCAACAGTAAGGACCCTCTTGAAGTTCATTGCCCTAAATGTAAAGTGAGATAATTCCCCAGGATTATGTTTTTCTCCAGCCATGTTCATTCAGCTTTCAGGCTACATACAATTAGTGTATGGTTCTTATCCATTTCTGGAAGCAAAAAAAATTATATCATCCACCATTAATCCTACTGAGAAGTGGTGTTTGGGAAATGGATCCTGAAGGAGAGAATCTCAATTGGCCACTGATCTCCTTTCCCACAGAAGAGAGCTATATATCTGGTTGGTTGTATGTTTAATGGGTAAAAGAACAAAAAGCTAGGGAAAGTCAAGGGAACACTTAATCTTTCACCCTTCATGGCTGGCTCTGTGAGAAGATATTTCTTAATCATCCACAACCTCTTTCCTTACCTCTTACTCACTGCTGTCCACTGCAGAAGTGACTTAATTGATTGGTGAGCTTGGGTGAATAACCTGGGCCTGGGCCTGGGCCTTGGCCTCCTCCTCTCTTTTCTTTTGGGATCTGCCTGCCTTCATAGGAAGTTGTATTCTGGTCTGTTTGCTGCACTTTCCCATAGGCTTAGCAGTACAGCCTGTGCCCCTGTGGGGTAGACCTGAAATGTTGTGGAGCAAGTAGCATAGGTAAGGCACTTAAAACTAAGCTATGTTCTCCCATCAATTTTATTTGTAGCAAAGCTGATTTTTTAAATTTCTTTTTGCCTGATCCCTGGCTCTATCTCTCAATTGGTTCTAACCTCAGATAGGAAACATAAAGGTACTTATTAATTCCCTCAAATCCTAACATAAATGTTTACATTGTTCAAAATAAAATTGATTATTTGTCCTGGCTGGGTGGCTCAGTTGGTTGGAGCATCATCCTGTACACCAAAATGTTGCAGGTTCCAGCTAAGTTACAGGTTTGATCCCCAGTTGGGGTGTATGTAGGTGTCAACCAATTGATGTTTTTCTCTCACATCATTGTACCTCTCCCTCTGTCCCTTCTTAAAATCAATAAACATATCCTCAGATGAGGATTTTAAAAAACTGATTATTAAGGTAATGGGAAATAGAACCATACACTGTGAAAGTACATAACTATATGATAAAGAAGAAAATTACAAGTCTTTCTGAAATGCAGTGGCTGCTCACTAAATAAATGTTGAATGTATTTTATACAAAGGTACAACCAATGTAAGATCTACTACACACCTCATTTTGGCTATGAACAAAAAGTTGCGGTAAACGTTTACTTCATCACTAAAAATTTTCATTGAAAAAATTATAAACTGTTTTCCCACAATTTCACTTTATAAAACAGGATGGAGTCTAATAAATAGAGAATTAACTATAACTTCTCAAAGTGTCATAATAATAATACTGATGCTAATACTAATGATAATCCTGGTAATACCAAACATTTATTGAGTGCTTTGCTTTATGCCAAGCACTGTTTTCAGTGATTCACATGCAATAGCTCATGAAATTCCCACAACTATATGAGACAGGTACTATTATTACCTATATTTCAGAGTGAAGGAACTAAGGCAAAATTAATTAACTTGCATAAGATCAGAAAGCTAGTAAGATGATACAGTAAGACTTCAAATTCAGGAAGTCTGATTCCAGAACTGCCATCCTAACCTTTAAATGATACTACCCAATAGTCAGTAATTGAGCAGACCTTGTATGCCTCCTAGTTACCACCACAAGAGTGCCAAAGTACAAACCACAGGGAATTACTGAAATCCATAGAAACAAGCCCTGTGTTTTGATGGCATTACTAATCTACGTTAAACAAGAGGAATGTATATTTCATGGATAATGGGACTATGTAAGTATATTTGCTGACATTCACACTGTATTTCCTAGTTGGATAGATCCAGAAATAGAAATTCTTGAAATGGATTTAAGGGAGACACTGACTTCTTACCTTTAGTCAACAAAGTGAACCCTTATATCCCTAATTTATAAAAGACCAGTGACTAAGAGAGCAAATTCTAATCTTATGGTTTAGATCAGCTAAAATGTGATATACTATACTGTACAAATCCTGCTTATATTGCTGTATCCATGGACAGATGCTCCCAGAAGATAATCTCCTTGTGACCTGGAGCATGCACTATCCTTTGCACTTTTAGCAGCAAATGAAGGCAGCTTTACTCTAAATCTCCAGACACTGCACATGGACATGGCATTGCCATTCTCATGTTTAATACTTCATTGACACAAATTTATGGCTACACATGGAGGGAAGGAAATAAATAAGGAAAGTGAGAAGGAAATTAATAATGGCTGAGTTATAGCATTATGCTAGGTATTTTATCCTCTCATTTAATGAAGTAGGTCTTATATCCAATTTAAAGATAAAGAAACTGAGGCTACTAATTGGTTTGCTCAGGGTCACCAAGTATCAGAGACATGAATAGTGTCCACATTTATCTATTTCAAAGCCTGTATGTTCTCACTATTGTCTTTGAATGAGCCTGAAATCTCAATAAGTCCAATTCCCTCATTTTAAAAATGCATAAATTGAAGCCCAGGGCATGAATCACCTTGTCCAAAGTTACAGGTTTAACTAAACTTCTCATGGGTAAGTACACTCTAAGGAAGCAGAGTGAGGACCTTGGAAATCCCTACAGGACCCTATGAAGTAGAAAAATTTGCTGTCCCCTTCAGAGGGTACACTTCACCCTCCTTGGCCACTGGGGTAGAATGGAAACAACAGCAGTATCTGGAAGCTCTTTGGAAAGAGCTTTTCACAGCATCACAATGAATACTTTCCCTATATGACTCACAGGCTACCATTTTCCCATTCTCTGAAGGAAAATGACACTGTGTGCCTGGAATCAAATTTTAACTAATGAGTCCTATCTAAACTGAATTGACAGCTGTGGGCAGCTCCAAAAATCCAGGGCAATGAATGTCTAAGCTGACCTTCACTCCTAGCCTGGAAAAAACAGAAATGAAAATAGAGGAAAGTCCTTTCTCATTTCTCATCCCACATGTGTAGTCTTAGATTCAAACTCAAGGATTATGGCTGGGGCTGGCCTAAAAAGAAAGAATGGAGAGTTCTCCAAATTAGGAGTAAGAACAGCCCACTGGTATGGATGGGATGGGTAGAGCTAGGTAAGTAGAACAGAAATTCTATGGTCTGAACATAATCATTGTGACCTGAGCTAAACTGAGGGAAGTCAGAAGACACACTTGAACTTTTTAAAATGGATTTCCTCTGTTATCCCATCCCTCTTGGCCAAGAGTAGCAAAGAAGATTTGCCCTCCCTATAGCCTCATGATGCAGACAGGCTAGTACTGGAGAGAAAAAAAAAGAGCCCAAAATTCAAAGATATGTGGCCTTTTGTGGAAGAACCTCTGTGACCTCAGATAGTTGCAAGAGAATATTAACTGCAAGGGACCCTAGGTGTAAGCAATTCCATGTCCAAAGGATCAGGGAGGCAGGCCTCGGCTGTCAGGTCATCTCAATAAATCAGATACTGGGCATTACATTGTTTCACTTGCCCCAAGACTGATTTGGGGCACCACAAACATGTGGAGGGGTCATAGACCACCACAAACATGTGGAGGGGTCATTCTAAACCTTCTAGAACAGTCATTATTAAACTAATGCTTCTTTTTAATGATAAAAATTAACTCCTCCCATTATCCTGAAGTGAAAAACAGGTGATCCAACCTGCCTCCACATGTAATTTTTTTAATGTCTTATGATGTAAAGGAGGGAAAAAAGGGAAAGCAATTTATTATAAAACAATATTTATTTCTATATATAAAGGATTCAGAAAAACACAAACGTGTTCCAACAAACACCCAAAACTTCTTCTAGAGGGCTGTACTAGGCCCTGTTGAGAACCACTGTTCTGCACTTACCCCAGTTCTCACATGGGAAAACTGGATCCCAGAGAAAGAGAGGATCAAATCATACTGCCTTTCTTTTTCTGGGTCACTGAAGCTTTTCAGTAAGGTTCACTTAGAGTTTCCAATCAGAAATGTTCTGGAACTCCAAGCCTAGCACCAGTAAGCCCATGCTCTCTTTGGTAACTCTTATTACTGTATAGCCCAAGGATCAAATGCATAGGGTTTGGAGTTAAAAATCTTTCAATTTTGGTTGTCATTCAGCAATTATGTTACCCTATGCCAGATACTGACCTCTCTGAATCTGTTTTGTCATATGTAAATTGGAGATAAACTAGTGCCTACTCCATAGAATTAGTGAAATACAGGGTCCTGCAGAAGTAAGGCCTGCTTGAGTGTCATTGGTAGGGCAATAATATGGGTGTAATAATTTATAGGGGTATTTTTGTTTTTTAAAAAATTACTTTATTGTTGTCCAATCACAGTTGTCTGCGTTTTCTCCCCATCCCTGCCCCATATCTCAGCCAAACCCACATAATTTATAGTTTTAATTTGAACATTTCACTTAAAATGTCACGTGGTGTGCTTAATTGTGGTATTGTTATGTTACAGAATTATGTGCTTATAGATTTGTAATAAAATGGGCATTATTTGTGCCAGACCCTGTAAATAAAAAGGGCTTGTTACACAGTTAGCATCAATAAGTGATAGTTATTACTATTAAAATTTGTAGTGCCACTAACTGCTTCCAGCACTGTTAATGCAATTGTTATCACTCCATTACTGCTGTTGCTGCCAACACAACTGGTACAGGGGACTCCAATGGGGAGCATCTCTTTTATTCAGTAACATTATCTTGATCAGCCTAATGTGATCTATTCTTACATGCATACCTCCTGTATTAGGAAATGTATTATAACTATTTTGGTTTTGTTCTTTTTTTTGCTGTGACATAAAGTTCAAACATCAGGCCAAAGGGCATAGTGGGGTTGCTCTCCAATATCCTATTAATTGCATGTTTCAATGCTCCTAAACTGGTGTCAAAGGAAGGAACCCAAGGGACCTCTCCAACTTTCAAGTGAGTTCCTGTCAACCTCCAGTGTTGGAACACTCTTTGTTTTCCATTCTTTGTTTACATTTTTAGTCCTGCTGTGCGGAGAACCTTCACCATTTATCCCAAGAGGCCTATGTGTCCTTAAACAAATCAGACTCCCGGTAGTTTCCCTTCTTACCACAAAGTTCCCAAAATAGAAAATTAGATTAGTCCCCATTGTGACTCTTGTCTCAGTCATTTGGATAAGCCCTATGATCCGCTTCAACAATAATGATTCTCTAATTCTTGGCATAGCCAGTTTGCAAGTCTGCCAATCTCACGCTCACCAGTCTGGAGTCTCAAAACAGTGGTGGATGAAGAGGTAGAGTTAGGTACACATAGAAGCCTTGGACCTTGGCAAACAACTGACTTCCACAAAGCAACTATGTCTCTCACACAGATGTTGAAGACACCTGAACACACTCTCTTTCTCCTCCACATGTTTCAGCCCCTCAAGTAAAAGCACAGTTCCCCAACAAGTAATATAAACAAGGGCTCTTGGGAGGTGTTTGCAAGGAGTATGTATGGGGGAGGGGTACTATGTTTTGTCCTTTCCAATTTATGCTGAGTTTAGATACTTGTGAACATTTTGTATCTGTTCATATTAGTATACTTTTAAGGCCTTGATAGATTAAAACTGTTTTTTCAACATGATTTCTCAAGTTTCTTTTTCACAGCTCTGAGAAAATCACACTATTTAAGTAGCCCTCAAGGCTACTTAAGTAGCCATCTTCCTGCTGAAGATTGCTCTGTAATGTTTCAATTATGCATACACACACACCTCCCAGCATAAAGCCATAATTCTCATGCCATATGCAAAAGCAGCTTTTTTAAACTCTTAGGAACCCTCCAAAAAAAGAACATCAAAAGTCACTTTTTTAGGGTTTTGGAGGTGGAAGGACTGAGCAAAAAAGGAAAAAAAGAACTCATGGACATGGACAACAGTGTTGTAATTGTGAGGGAGAGGGTGGGGGAGGTGGATAAGGGTATGGGAGAATAAATGGTGATGGAAAAATAAATAAACAAAAAATTAAAAAGAGCATGTACAAAAAAGTCACTTTTTTACATTTCAAATTTTCAATTCACCATTATTAAAATCCATCAAGCATGCACCACATGTATTTGAACTAAGCATTTTGAATATTATTTTTCTACCAATAGAGATGTATGAAATTAAAGAGAAATAAGCTGGGACCCATTATACAAGCACGTGTGTGCACACAGGTACACAAATGCACACACACCAAAACATGACCTGAATTTTGTTCCAATGTAACTCAGAACTGCATGGGAGAATGTTTAAAAACAGGGTTAAACTTAGTGTAAGTTGCACTTGAGTGACCAGAAGGAGAACAAAACTGTAAAGTCAAGATTCCACTGTGTTTTGGAACACCAGGAAATCAACAAAATATTGAAGAAGATAAGGGCAGGAGATGGAGGATTTGGCTCCTTTAAATGCACTTAAGCCACAGAACAGTACATTCTGCTTTCGACACTGCACTCTCCATCTCTAATCACATCATTCTCCCATGCTTTCTCCAACCCTCTTTATAGTACCTGAACTGGTTTGTCACCCTTCCTGCAACATCTAGTCACTCAATACCTCCCATTACATTTGGATCATGAACACATGACTTGGTCACATAAACCTTCCTTCATAGGTCACACTCTCTGTTCAGCTAATTTAATGGTGCCCTTGAACTCTTTTCCTTTCATGAATTTTAGCTAAGCTCATATCAACGATTTGAATTCCTGGCTATGGGAATTAGCAGCCCAGCATGATGGTAAAGAGTTCAGGCTCTGGAGTCAGACAGAGCTGGATTTGAAGCCTCACTTTTATTTTCTGAAAAATGGAGATTATAATAGCACTCAGATCACAAGATTGTTGTAAAGATAATATCACCCTTGTGAAGTGTCTGGCCCAGTGTAGGCATTCAGTAAATATTAGCCATCACCAGCTTCATCAACATCGTCATCATAATCATCATCATTCCTACTTCCACTGTGATGAAACTCTAGATGACTCTTATACAGAAAGATACTTCTGTTTAACTCTGAAACATACCATTCTGAATATCCATGGAAGTGAAGAAGTGTTTTTTCCTCTGATTCTAAGACTACAGATTTCTTTTAGTTGGTATCCTATACTCCAAATCTTCCACAATTGTACAAATTAATTCCAGAAATTTTCTGACAGTTACATGCTTGCTGCATGGCTGCAGAGTTGTGGAGAACAGGTTCTGGCCCTTGAGATACTGTAATGAAAGGTAAGAACTGCCTCTTACTTAGACCACATGCAACGGGAAAGTCTCTCAAAGAGACACTGGGCACTATTAAGAAGGAGAATATGCTGGGTAGCCAAACCATTACAAATGTCTGCTACACTTATGAGTATAGTGTGAAAACTACTGACCTAGACCTTATTTAGTAAGACAAATCTTAATAAGTGTTGGCCAACTTCCCCCTTATCCCAACACCCCCCATCCATACTTAAAAAGAGTAGCATAATAACAGTCATCAAATTCCAGGACACTGTACTGGTCCATTGTACTGGGAGTTTCAAGAGTCTATGTCTTTTTGGGGATCAACTCTACAAGAAATCTCTTGCTTCCATGATGTTAGACAAATATCAGCTCTGTTATCTTTGTCTCCTCTTCTCGGCCTCTCTCTTTTGCCTTTATTCATTCCATGAACTAAGAAGACATAAAGAGTGTAGGGACACAGAAAGAGCAGGGTGAGTGTACTAAGTATAGGGGAGAAGCCCTTGCTCTTATTCTCTGCATCTCTTTTTCCATCTTTTCCCCTAAGGTCACACTCAATTATTACATATTACTACTTTGATAGCAAGAAAAAATATGTCAGCCAGTGGGGAAGTACAATAAAAGATTATGGCAATAGGATAAGAGAGCCAGAATCAGAGCTTAGTCTAAATCTTAGTCCAGTATCCCTGCATCCCATGGAATCAAAGCCCATTTGAGCTCTTCTTGATATAACAGGTCTTGTTAGAGCACCATCTATGTTCCTTTGACTTTTTCATGTGCTCAGACCAAGTTCCAATAGCCAGTATCTGCATGGCTGCTTGAGGGCTTTCCCCCCAACAACTGTAGATTTCTGTACTGTCCACTTATGCAACAATATAAAAAGTGCTAATTAATTAACATCCCCCAGGAGCAATGAGATGTGGCTCATACATTTATGTATAAATATTTCAGCTCTCTCGCCCATTGGGTGGGATAATTCTAAAGTTTATGTGTTGTACCATTTTTCAGAATTTCCCCATAAAATGTTCAGTCCATTACTGTGATAGCTGGCTTATTAGCATACAATTTATTGACTGCCTTCATTTCCTTTAAAAATATAGCCCATTCCCTTACAACTATTACCTGCAATCCCCAAACAAACCACTTTTATTCAATTACCTTTGTCTCAGGGTCTAATTCCTGGAGAATTCAAGCTAAGATTGCATGATTTTCCTCGAGTCAGTTAATAAGAATGCATGAATGAGACAGATTCTTTCCAAAAGTATTTTTGCTATTTTGTCTTATAATAATCTATATAATAACCCTTTGGCTCTTAAATCATAGCCTAATGAGGACTTACCAGCAAAATGAAACAGAGAGAGAATAATTATAGATCAGATATAGTATAATATACTTAAATAATTTTCTCTTGAGAATATCAATCTTCTAAACAAAAGGGATGTGGAAAATCAGTATTTTACTATGGAGTAAGAATGTTGGGATCAAGGGTCATTTTCACAAATGGAAAATTAATGAGACTAGGAAAAGCTACTCTTGATCACTAAAAAATGTAAATATTCTCAGAATAATCCAAATAAATACACAAATGCTTACCAACATTTCTATGAAAAACTTGATTGAAAAGTTTAAAGATAAAGACTTCTGACACAAAATGAGTACAATTAAAAAGAAAGTATAAACAGAACAATATGCTATCAGCTCCAACAATAGATGAAGGGTAAAAATCAACAACAAAATAAAACTGTCATTTTTGAGGACTTACTTAAATATAAACAGTTTGCTTAATATTTTATGGACATTATTTCATTACTGGTAATCCACATAATAACTCTTAAAAGTATTATTTTTATCCTCATATTATATGAGGAAACTGAGGCACAGAAAGGTCAAGTATCCCTGGCTGGTGTGGCTCAGTGGATTGAGTGCCAGCCTGTGAACCAAAAGGTGGCCAGTTCAATTCCCAGTTACAGCGCATGCCTGGGTTGTGGGCCAGGTCCTCAGTACGGGGCACATGAGAGGCAACCACACATTGATGTTTCTCTCCTTCTTTTTCTCCCTCCCTTCCTCTCTGTCTAAAAAAATAAATAAACAAAATATTTAAAAAAATAGAATTGTCAAGTAACTCTTTGGGGTCACACAACTAGTAAATGGTATAAAATAGGATTTGAAACCATCTTTTTTCAACTCCAAAATGGATGCATTTTCCAATTTACCTCTCTGTTTCTCATTCGTATACATTTTTAGTGTCTGTACTTTGTATTTTTTTCATGTGTGTTTATGGCTTTCAATAAAGATGAATTGTAAAATGTATAACTAAATGCAACGCAATGTTTACATTTTATAATAATTTAAACTAACTGTATGCAAATAAATTCAGTCACGAGGAGAAAATCCTTAGTCAGATTATGTGTCTGATCTGGCATTCATAAATTATAGTTGTTGAACATAATTAGTCATAATGAGTCATTATGTTTGTTGACTCAAACATAATGAGTCAACAGCACATTATATGTTCAATCAGATGTGTAGATTCCATATACTTGACTTTCTCACAGAATCCAATATGGTATGGTTTACACTCCTGACATGGCTTTTAAGTTCCAAATTATCACATTCCTGATTCAAATGCTAGCAGAGTGCCTTGTAGGTAGTCAATAAATGAATTTAATTGAATTCCAAGTTTCCTTTCAATTGGTTTTCAGGTTCAAAGCCCTCACTTAAGCTTAAAACTGTAATCATCCAATCACAGAGATTTGGAGTAATTGCTTTTTTCCCTTTGAAGTCAATGATGAGAAGCTCTTTCCTTGACCCCTGACTCCCAGTCCTGGACAATTTTCAAGGTGTTCTCCTGGGTCTTGAAGCTTGATTCCTAAGTCCTCAGGTTTCTATCTTGTCCTGTTCTGGGCACTGACAACAGATCCTACCTATTCCTCAGAAGTGCTCAGTGCCTTCCTGTCTCTTTGCCTTTGTTCACAGTATTCCCCTAGTCTGGGATACCTCCCTCCCTTCCTACCCCATGTCTTGGCTTCTGCCTGGCTCTTGTCTCAGATTCTTTTTTTAAGGTTTTATTTATTTATCTTTAGAAGGGAAGGGAAGGAGAGAGGGAGAGAAACATCAATGTATGGTTGCCTCTCGTGCATCCCCCACTGAGAACTGGCCTGCAACCCAGGCATGTGCCCTGACTGGGAATCGAACCATGATCCTTGGTTCGCAGGCCCGCACTCAATCCACTGAGCTACACCAGCCAGAGCTTGTCTCAGATTCTTGAATCTTGCCTGAACTAGGGACAGATGTAATGCCAGCCCTAGGCTCCAGTCCCTGCTCTCCAGACCAGCTGGGAGTACTTATTTCAGAGTACTAGGGTCTGCAACCTTGACCTGGCCCCTCAAATATGGTGGCTGGCCAGTATGAGCCTGGTAATGAGGCACAGAGCACTGAGAGATCAACACCAGTATGTCTATCTCAGCTGGAGGCCTAGTTTCCAGCATGTACCTGCACATATCTAACCTATTTTCATTCTGCCTTTTTTTTAGTTCTTTTAACACAGCAGGTTCCCTCAAATGATTTCAGAGCACATAGAAAGAACCCTGCCCTCATCAGTCCATGAGTTAAATGGCAAGTCAGTCCTGAAAGTAGGATTCGGCTTTTTGTAAGGCTTAGCTGCCTGTAGACACATGCAGCCCATAACACACTCCCACAGAGACACATGGCCCAGACAAGAGGTGGTAAGATGAGTATTGACATGGATTGTACACCTCTAGATATATTATTCTATTTGAAAGGGAAACTAGACTCTTGATGAGAGTCCTCTTGACTCCATCAAGGAGAGCAGTGAAGTGATGTATTGAAATGAGTGTCCCACTAACTATTTAGAAAATGCAGTTGGGCTGAACCAACCCAGCCCTTAGCATATATTGTAAACAATTTTCACACTCTTTTCTTTTATTGTCTTCAGAAAACTGAGAATACTTTACATATACTTCTGGAATACAAAAGAGCAAATTACTTCTGTGTTTGCCTGAAGTACATTTTCACTCATGGTTAATAAAAAATAAGTCCAGACCCCTTCTCACTATGCTTGCACATTCAGCTGGAAATGAAAGCTCCAGGTGGTTGGAACCTCAACTCTCCCTGATAATGGGACAGCCTAGTCAAGCACAGGGGCTCCTTCTCATTATTGTGCCCTTGTAGAAAAGCACAAGTCATTGCTTGCCTGGATGCTTATTGTTTTGTAACTGGCTAACCTTGTCCATCATTGTCTCCCCTCCTCACCAACTCTTCAACCCCCTGCAGTCCTCAGCATAGTCCACACTTCTACCAATACTATTTAAAATTATAATAACACATCTGTAGTGATTGTTTTCATCCTTATAAAACATTTCTACAAGTAAAAAGATGGCCCATTGATTTTGTTCCCAACATGTTGGCATTTTTTTTTTCAATAGTCAAATCCTATTTGTTAATGCTGTATTACTCTATTCATTGAAAATATCAGGGGGCCATGTTTCCTAAAGCATCTCTTCATAGTAACAGATAACCCAAATTGGATTGGTTTATTTAGCAAGGGTGTCAGCTCTTCTCAGGCCCTTCCATTTTAAGTTACTGTTCTTTAAAAAGTTAAGATCCCTTTGAATAATCTGAGATGTGTGAAATAAGGTTAGTCACAGGATTTCCTGCCACCACAGCTCACAAACAAACTTTCCTCACTTCCTCTTTTTTTAAAGTTCAATTTAGGTTTACTGATCTAGTTGCTTTTGTTTTAATGGCTACGGTCTCCACCCTGTTACCAATGGTTAAAAGGGTTGATGGAAGTTCTCTCAATATCTCTCTGTCTCTCTCTCTCTCTCACACACAAGATGATATACTAAAATGATAGACACTTTATCCATCAGAAACAGACACAGAAAAACCATGTTTCCTCCAGCTTTGGTTTCTCCTTCTCTCTTCCTT